>JAYKTE010036849.1:0-15144 GCA_036873565.1 Xipholeptos notoides
ATAGTTGGCCGAAACGTAGTGTAATAACACCTAATCCAAGATGAGGACAACAGTCCGCTAATAAAAGATTCCTGAAGAATCTGAATACTTCCAATACGGCTTTAATATCCATTTTATTTGCTTTTCATTTATTTGCCATTAGTAAAATAAATTATTTAAATAAACTCAACATTTTAAAAACGTGTTTATTCACAATCAGCTAGAAAAACAAAACAAAACGAAAACATTTACAAAGCAAATAAAACGTTAATATCAAGAAGCATATAAAAAAGAAGTTTAATAACTGTATACCTAGTTTTGGCCCAACCTGTATACAATTGTTTTCTAATGATGGTTCTTTCTAACGGAATCCGAATGGAATCCGAATGTGAAAACAGAGTTTTTTTCTCAGTTTTGTTTTACATCAAATAATAAATAGAAAAAGAAAGAGAAATGAAACTAAAAGAAAAAATATAAGCATTGAAAAAGGCAATTTGTGGCCAATGCAAATATCAAGTCAGGAATTTTGTTCATCTGAAACCTAATTGTTTGTTTCCTGAATTGATAGGGAAAATGGCTTCTTTGTTAAGGACCGACTACTGCAACTACTGCTACTACTAATACCCACAATACTACTGCAAATACTTAACCTTAGGAAAGGTATGAATGCATGCATTTCCTGCGGCTATGGGTTAAATAGTGCAAATTGTGTTATTCAGAAAGCTATGTGTGGACAAACAATGCCGTTAACTACCAATGCTATTAAAATCACTACTATTACTCCTATAACTAGTTCCAGTACTGAAACCGTTTACTAAAAATGATCTTGGCATTAAATGACCTAAAATGGTTGATATGCCGAAAACAAACAAAACTGCTACTACTACCTACAATATTTCTACTTCTACAACCACTACTACCGCTACTGACGACTTTGTTACTACTACTACTGAAAATAATACCACCACTACTACTACTACACCTACTACTATTACTACAACAACCACTATTACTGCTGTTATTACTATTACAATCACTACTACTACTACTCATATTACTACTACAAACACTAGTGATACTACTACTACAACAACAACTACTACTAATACTACTATTACAATCACTATTACTACTGCTATTACTACTAAAACCAATACTGTTACTACTACTACAACAAAAATTACTAATACTACTACGACACTATTAATACCACTACATTTAATATTGCTACAACAATTAGTGCTAATGCAATATATACTACTAAATTTACTACTATTACTGCTATAACTACTTCTACTACTGCAACCGTTACTACTAATATTTTTACTACAAATCTCTTTGCTACCTGTACTACAATGACGAGCATATACTGGTCTTTATTCACGAATTTAAGCTTTGTTTACGGTTGTTTTCAGAATAAGTAAATCATATAATTTATTTCATTGGTAGTCGTTGATTTAATTTAACAATAACAACTACAGCTAGATATCATCTTGCGATGCTGAAAACATTGTTAAGATGATAACATTAACACAAAAGACACCTAGTATTCAATTAGGTTGCTTTTAATCTGATTGGTCCTCTTTTAGTTTAGCCGAAAAGAAATTGGGCTGAAAAGGACCGTGAAAGTGATAGATAGATACGGTGTGAACAATGCAGTTTTCTTTACATATATCAAGCATTTATCATGTAAATTTGTAAGGAGAACCACAAAAAACAAGTCGTCTTCATATGGGAGACTCGCCTCAATGTAGATGCTTGCCTTTGCTTCAAAACAGAAATTCCTGTTCCATATGCGAGACAGGCAAGACAAATTCAGATATTGATTCAGTGTTAAAGAAACATATGAATTAGGCACTAGGGTCATGGAATTTTGCGGGACTGGTAATTAAAATTTTGGGTTGGTTTTCATTAGTCTTTATTTATCTTTAACTAGACACATTTATACCCATTCGCATCTTATAAAAAGTCCATGTGTCCTTCAAACAGACATACAACCAAAACACCAACATACCACATTTGCTCTTTGGACCATATATTAACATTAAACCACTAATTTCCATTCATTTCGAAGTTATCGTATTCCGTTAGTATAAAGTTATAAACTGAGTCCTGACTTACCAACTCCTTGTATGTGATAAATAGGCCTGTGACAATATGTTTTTATTAAAGAATATTCTTGTAGTTACTTGACTATTTTGCGATTTTACCAATTCTTTAAATCCTGTAGTTATAAGTAGTAGCTCCACAAATAAGCACAGAATTAGAAGAAATGGGAAAATCGCAAAGCAGTCAAGTAAAAACGAGAATATTCTTAAACAAATATATATATATATTTCTCTATCGGAGTACGTAGAAAACGAACATAAACACAGAGAAAATTCCATTTATATATAAGGTTCGATTTAGTACATAGATATATTCATGCCATGCTTAACATTTTCTGAGTTGTACAGGCAATGCCGAGTAATGCTTCTAATATATACAATACATACAATACGCATTTATAGCTAATTTTTTTGTTAAATCATTTTATTTGAATTTGAATTGTAACAAAAAGACAATGTCAAACCAATGCGTGAATTTTGCACCACCTGTATATAGAATTTCCTTACTCCTTGGACACTGACTCGGCAAGATTACCAACTATTCAATTAGAGCCTTTCTATTACAAGGCCATGAAGGGTCAAAATATCGGCTCTGTGTCTTTATTTCTAGATTCTCAGGTCCGATATATCGGCCACTCTGATTCCAAATGGTATAAGGCAGTCTCTGACACTAAACACAAAAAAACTCCTATGCTTAGGAGGTAAATTCAAGCATATAAACAACCGTTTAATAAATGTCAACTAACTTTTGGCCGACAATGTATATGTAGAAAAAAACCTAAGAGCAGACTAACCATATTTTCTTGGTCAAGAAATACTTGACAACTATTATGTTACCCAATTTTTATATGACTTCAGTTTCACATTAGTCTTATTAAATAAACATGCAGGTCGTTAAATTTAACGTTCCTGCGTGTCTTTGGGTTTTTTATTTCACATCAATCAAAACACCCCCTTCCAAAAAAAAAAAAAAAAAAAGGGCTTCGTGTGCCTAAAGGCGTTAGATTCTTATTTCTAGAAATATTTTAACGACCAAATGAAGCAATATGCTTAAAGTAGGAAGGTACACTTGGGGCAGTGGATAGGCATCGTAATACGCGAGTTCAAATCCCTGTCCATCCGTTTATGTTCACATTTGGACTAATGCCCCTGAGAAAAAGTATAAATCCTCACATTCCCTCCAGGTAAGGATAAATAGTGCCTATAGTATTATTGAAAAAAGCTACGTGTGGACAAAAATAACTTTTATCAAAAAATGATTGTTCTTGGCATTACTGTTTGTTTAGGTTTTACAGCATATCAACCTTTTTAGGTCATGTAATGTCGAGAACAATAATTTTTGGTTGAAGTTATGATTTTTTTTTCCACACAAAGTCTTTTGTATAACACAATATGCACTATTTGAATCCGTTCTTGAGGGAATGTAGGTATTCATACTTTTCCCAAGTGTATTAGTCCTAATATGAACATAAACGGAATGACTGTGATTCAACCTCATGTACTACGATTTAGAAATCCGACTGCCTATCTACTGGGCCAAATCGACTTTCCGTGGTTTTTAGAATAGAAATATTACAATTGTTCTCGGCATTAAATGAACTTAAATGTTAATATGCCGTTAAACACAAACGAACAAACGTACTTAAAGTAGCTGCATCTTCAGGATTTTGCATTTAGGGTTGTTTTACGAAAAATCCCGGTATTTGTATCAGATACACTAGTTTTATGTTGCACGAAAGGTTAGAAACAATGGCTAGCTGACGGCGGTCTCAGCAGTAAGGCTTCCGATTACGTTGGCGTCTATTATGTCGAGTGAACAGTATTGTCATTTGGCCTAAAACATCAAGAAACATACAGGATGAGCAGAAAGGCTATCTCCAGGCTGTTGAGTGGATTTTATTTGTTTCTTTTTCGATTTTGCACATTTGGGGATTGTTAAACTGATTTCTCTAATTCATATGATTACTGTCCCCCTTTTTTTTACTTTCATTTTGTTCTTCCGACTTTCAAATTTACCTTAATGGAAACCTTGATACTCGACTCCAAAAAATCCAGGATTTCATAATTTTAGACGTCTTTACGATTGCGAATAAACCCTTATTGATTAAAAAAAAATGGTGTCCTTTTATAACTGTTGTAAAGCAGTTTGTATTATGTTAAATCTGGTAGTCCGTGGAGTTAGTAGTGAAAAAGGACTACGAAAGGAGTGAGCCAGTATTGAATATTGAATTTGGAGGTAATACATACTGCGAGTTACTGTAAATATTGTGGAATTCAACCACTCTGTTAATAGGTAAGTTAATAACATGATTGTTCCTGGCATTAAATGACTTAAAAAGGTTGATGTGTCGTAAAACAAGGGCTGTGTTAGAAAAAAATCACCAATTCTCTCATTATCATTTTTTTGTATTTTATGGCACATCAACCGTTTTATGTCTTTTTTATGCCGAGAACAATCATTTTTGGTAAATGTCATCTTTTGTCCCCACTTGGGTTTTTGAATAACAAAATATGCACTATCTAACCCATAGCTGTGGGGATTCATACTTTTCCCAAGGGTATTAGTCTAAACTTGAACACAAACTTGGAATCGAACTCGCGTACTACATGTCCGAAGTCCGACTGCCTATCCACTTGGCCAAGTATGCTTCCCTCAAGTAGTGTTAAAAAAATTAATGACCCCCCCATTATTGGACGCGTTCTTTTCTTTCTCTTCTTCTTGAGACATTTTTTAAAAATAATTAGTGAGCAGCTAGAATGAACATGTTGCATAATTGGACACTTTCGATTCTATTTTTACCACAATGCAAAACAAACATTTAAGAGTTTCCCCTGAAGGCGATTATACCACAATGTAATATAAGTTTCTATAAATAGAACTACACAGAGTCGATATAATGATTCTCTCTTTTTGCATTTTTTATATCATTGACTCATCTTTCTTATAGCGGTTTTAAATCGTAATATGAAAGTTCGAATGCCAGTGCTTCCGTGTACATTCATATCCTTTTGGCTCATGTACCATTTTATTTGGTATAACTTGATACCGAATAATAAGGCATTTAATAATAAAGCGTAAACATTTACAATTTGTATTTTAGGCGATAGTAATAATAATCCGGTAAGGGATCCATGCAGCTGTGATAATAATCCTGTAATAGATCTTGGCAGCAGTGGTAATAATTTAGTAATAGACCCAGGCAGTTGTGGTAATAACCCATTAATAGATCCAGGCAGTAGCAGCAGTAATAATACTCCAATTGGTTGTAGTAAATTAGGTCCTTTAAGAACTGAGTATTAGCAAGAAATAATTGTCAGACCCTTTGGCGAGTTTAAATAAAACATTTTGTCCATTCTGCTCTGTAATTGGTCGATGCTTTATTCCTCTGCATGTTTAATGGATTAGTCCAATCTTTACACTCATACCCATAGGTATTATGCCAAAGTATTTGCAACACATTTGGACTAATACCATTGGGGAAGGTATACTTCCCCACTTTCCCTCCAGCTATGTGTTAAATGGTGCATTTTGTGTCATTCATAAAGTCTGTGAGTCTTAGAATACTCTTAGATTGCGAAAACTCTATGACAGGAATACTGATCCAAGCCAGAACAGGCGAAGAGAGGTCTTCTTGCTCAATAACAACAAGAAACTATCAGCTTACCTAATACAGCATCAGGCCGGTTGTAAATCCTCCCCTGAGATTTAAACAGAACCCAGGAATGTATATCCAATTTTCCGGGCTTTTGTCCTCATAATTTTAATTGCTTTAACTCTGTTTCAACCAATTATTGAACTGGCCAACGTTAGAAAACAGAGTGCTGCATCTCTACGGTTCCAGTGAAGCATTGTCTGAAGATGAGCTGTTTAATCCCACCTTAGGGACGTAATTACTGGGATTCATTTTTAAGATTCAACATTCCTACGCGGTCACAGTTAATGTACCTGAAGAAGTCCACATGATTAGCTGGGCGAAACATGTTGAAAACAGCAACTATATAGAGAAGAACAAGAGCCCTAAAGAAGGATATAAAGTTAACGAAGCTTCATCTCAAAGGATTGAAAAAAATAGACCACAAATGGAAGCGTTCAGTATAAATCAGAGATAAGCACCATTATTCTGTGGATCAATGGAATTAAGCCAATATCATTGTATCAAAATTTCGTATTTCCTTCGGTGGTCTGGGACCCCACATCTTGAGATCTAATGAGAGATATTATCCCAAATGAGGAGAAAAAGTTTAAAATTACCTCAATCGATATCATTTGGAGGTTGCATGTCTACAACTGCGAGGATAATTCTAAAAGTAAGGGCAGTCATTTTAAAAATGTATGTATATTTTTTAAGTATGTGAGCTACCAGGATGGGAATTGCACTTTTTAAACGAGCCATCTTTTTGCTTTAACAAAATGATATTCTAATGCTTTTTTTCTATGATAAAGATAGGCGATTTGTATTTATCATACACAAATACATTAGAATAGCACTTTGCTATTGTTTTTGTTTTCGTTGTAATAAAATAAATCAACTTTTTGCTTTGTATCGGTACTTATTGAACCCACTGTATGTATTAATTTCATAGTTATTGTTTCACCCAACTGTTTTCTATAGACGACTCATTCTCTGGTTTACGTCAGACGATTAACTACAACAATGCATAGGAATGCTGAATCTTATAACTGTATTCCCAGCAAATAATTATGCATATATTATAAAGCCTCATCTCAAAGGATTCTACAAAATATACTAAAATTAACGACATACAAAGGATCGAATTTGTATCTATTATAATATAAAAATCAGACGCCGTGGTTGTATGAGACATTAAATTCTGTAACTCTTCAGAAAATGAAACCCCAATATTTTTTTCTAAATAATTTATACCACTAATATGTGCACCGTACTGCCTTTCTATATAATAGGCTTCCTTATCTACCTTCGATAAAAGCTTTAAAAATAAATTTAATATAAAAAACCATTAGAAATGAATTTAGTATAAAAAAAGCAATAGAAATGTATTTAGTATAAAAATGTACTGGGGATGAATTTAGTATAAAAAACCATTAGAAATAAATTTAGTATAAAGATGCACGAGGAATGAATTTAATATAAAAAAAGCATTAATTGCTTTCCTATACAATAGGTTTCCTTTTTTATCTTAGTGGCAAGTACCCAGCGCCCGGGAAAATCTGGGAAATATTTCTAGTATCTAGTAATATTTTTTTTTTTTTAAATATGTGTATGTTTATCTGGAATCTTCGATTCGTCAAGATTGTGAAACAAACATTTCCCGCGGCACAGGAAAAAAAATTTAAATTAATTCATAAAATTAATTCTCGTAGGAAAAGAAGTAACAAAAATATGTTTCCATATCCTACCAAAGTTTCGTCAAAAATACTGATTTTCATCACTGTCTGGAAGGCCTTTGTTCCCGTTAATCTCTGTGGGTGAGCATAGCGTTTGATGTTTTCAAGACACCGTTCTTTAGTTGAATACAGGTGTAAAAAGATCATTTTTAAAGAATTTTAAGAAGAGTTTGAAATTTCTAAAAGTACTACTTGAACTATTTTCTTCATCTATAATATTTATTATCCCACAATGTTTCGACCGAATCACCCTTCCGCCTTCCTCAGTTGTCCTTAATTGAATCATATTGTTTTTAGATCTATATATACAACCAAAACACCAAAATACCACATTTGCTCTATGGACTATCTCTACTTAAAATATCCTCGATGGATGAAATTTTAATGTATAAATGTTTCATGTAGCATGGGAATTGGAAAAAATGCCCACAAAACTAACATAAACTATTGTTGGGTTAGTAAGGCCCAACTTTCCCTTGCTATTGGGGTAGAGGGCCTATTGTTTTTCGAGCTTTTACTCGGAAACAAACAGGACCATCGTGTAGGTGGGGAGCGGGACAAAAACTAACAAATTATAGGCAAGAAAAAACGTGGGATCGACGGGAGTGAAGGGAAAACACGGATTTCCAGGATTGTTCTTTGGGCTTTCTCTTTTCTGTTTTTAACCCGAAGATCGAGTACATCATATAAATTGCTTTTGTTGTTTTAGTTGAAAAGCAAGTTTATTATTTGTATGTTCTTTTATTTTAGATAGCGTCATTTTAATGATACACTATTTGATTGAAATTCAACATAGATAATAGTAGACAGTCATGTTTGTTTTTGCTGGCTTTGAAAAACTAATAATTACTCAATTTCTTTTTGTGTGAGAAGACACCTGGCTATGATTACGAAGCCATGATCACTTTGTAAACACTGAAACTGAGATACCCATAAAATAAGTTTTTTTGGTTTTTTTGTCTGTGGATAACAAAACAAATTCGGTTTGATCAAAATCGATCAGACAAAAATATAATTTCCTTCTAATTTATTGTATTTAGGTTTTACTTTCAGTGTGACTTACCACGAGAGAAAATGACGCTGATATAAATTGTTTTATTCGAGAAAATGTCGTCCGCAGTAATAAGATAAAATGTTTTGTTTATTTGTCTATTGTTTGTCCTTCTTTATGTAGATAAAATAAAGAAACATTTGCAGAATTTCATTGTATAACATTTTTATTTTCAAATTGGCCTATTTTTCTTAAACCTAGTTGCTATTATTTTCTTGAAGAAACTTAGTTATACGAGTATAAAAATGTTTATTTCTTTCATAAACAACTAGTGTTTATGCCCGTTAAGAATAACTGGTTTCAAAAATAATTTAATGAATTTTACCTCTAAATATCGGATTCATTTTTTCTACATGTCATACTAATGTAAATGCCCGGTAAAAACAATGCTTTTATAAACACTTTAATAATGAAGATAACAATAATGCAGATGAGGACAGCAGTCCGAAAAATAGTTGTATAATTTAATAAGTTTTACCTGTTAAATATTAAACTCTTTTTTCGCACATAATTCATTTCAAACCATATTTTATGCATAAATTAATAAAGCAAACTATTTTTGTCAAGTGTGTGTGCTTTGTTTGTGCTGTACGGCATATCAACAATTCGAGATAATTTAATGCCGAGAACAATAATTTTTGGCAAACGTGAGTTTTGGCCACACTTAGTTTTTTTTAATAGCACACTATGCACTATTCAACCTATAGCTGAAGGGAATGTGGGGATTCATACCTTTCCAAATGGAAAGTTTTAATGTGAACAAAAATAGCAAAAACTCTCGTTTGTTTTTCAAAAGCAAAAATACATATTACAGGATGAAATGCTAATAATTTGAATTTTGCAAGATAGATTATTACAGAAAATATATCATTAATATTAGAACAGCTTTATTCAGAAGTGTTCTCCGGGAGGAACATATTTCTCTATATTTAAAGAAACTCTACATGACAATTCTGTTTGTTTGTGATTTACGGCATATAAACTTTTTCGGGTGATTTAATGCCGAGAACAATAATTTTTTTGCAAAAGTTATTTTTGTCTACACTTAGTTTTTGAATAATACAATATGCGCTATTTACTTCATAGCTGGAAGGAATGAGGGATTCATACCTTTCCCAAAAGTTTTAGTCCCAATATGAATGCAAACAAAACAATTGTGATTCGAACTCGCGTACTGCCATTCAAAAGTCCGACTGCCTATCCACTGGGCCAAATCGACTTCCCCACTTGACAATTCTGAATAGCTGACATCGAAGCAATTCTGAACGCTGAAAAAACTTAATCTGGTAAATTGTAACCAAATATTTTATTAGAGACAAACCTGTACAATTCACAGAACTTCTCTCATCGGTTTTGGAATGACTATATCAGCTTTTTTGACACATAGAGAAACAACTGTTCACGGGGCTCGAAATTCCGGATATGAGATTCTGACAAAATCGGGTTACCCACTATTGGCTTTCGACTTACCATGACAAATTCAGCAATCAATCACTTATTTTAATGGTGTTTTCGATAATCGAATCTAAAGTATAATGGAAAGAAATCGACGGATACCTTTTGTTGATGTAACAGATTGTGTCAAAAAAATGTCGGGTGATAGATTGATTAGAATCAAATGAAGAATAAAAACTGGACGAATATATATCCTTTTTATTCTATTTTATTAATTACGCAAAACCCGTAGAAATCCCAAGAATAATTGTTTTTGTAAAGAATGTATTACTGTTATTCAAACTTACACAATAATAAATCCTGTTAGCAACTTTAATTTGTTTTTACTATTAAATAGGTAAAAATAAATTTTTTTGGCACGAATCTGACTCCAGCAAGTTTAACGTTTTAGATATCAACAAAAACTCAGTGATCACTTATGCAGAGCCAAAAAAAGGAATTAAGTATTTTCTAAGGGCTAAGCTGAACAGAGAATTAAAAAATAAATAATACAGTATTTCTCTTCCAAAGTGATGTATTTTATTGAAGTTAATTAAAACCACGTGTATTTTGTGTCCTATGATGAGGAGACTAGGAATATCATTAATATGTGTTGCCATGATTCTGACTCCAGCTGATATTTTACTTATTTTGCACGATTAAAACTTACAAGACTTAAGACGTCAGGTTAACGGCCGTATGTTCACTGAAAGAGAAACAAAGGCTTTCAGATGAATACCTCCTCTAAAAGTGACAAAGAAAATAATGTGGATGAGGAAAATAGTTTGATTAATACGTCTAGCACCATGTCTTTGATTTTGTGTTGGTTTTCCACCATTTCATTTTGCTGGATTCTCGTTCCTCTGTTTAAAAATATTCTTATTACATATACAAGTCAAATGTATAGTGTGATACTTATGATTTGTTTCCCCCGAGTATTAAAAAAAATGCCTTATAAAACTTCCTGTTTGTTGGTTTATTTGGAATAATTTAATATTGAAAATGGCTTTTCGATATTTTCAACCATTTTTCTTACAAATATTTTGTCTATTTTAGTTTTATTATTAATTTTTTTTTGGCTTATGAATTCGACGCTTTCATCTATTATAATTTCTTCTGATGATTGAGCTGCTGTATCCGCTTCGTCTCTTTCTCTGGTTCCGATTCTCTTATTAAATGAACTGGCTCACAAAATTCTACTGAAAGTAATTTTTTTATCTGTATTTCATATTTTTCTGAAATAGTTTATTAAATATTTAGTATATGGCAATACGAAAAAAAAATCATCATAATCCTCATCATTCTCATCATCATTATTTAGATATCTCACACCAATTACTAAGTGCATGCACACCTACCAACCAGTGGTTTATACTAGAGTAAAAAGTCAAGACTTTATGGTGCAACATCTACTTGGGCTTTTACCCATCTGCATCTACTTCACACCCCCGCCTTTAACAGAGTCTTACTCTTCCAACGCCTAGTGGTGACTCCTGAAAGTAGTGTGAAAATAAGTCTTCTACGCGTTTTAATATCACAAATGTTGATAAAATAGTCCGAATAAAGAAAAAGCATTAAAAAATATAGTCTACTCGCTAGACGGAATTACGTAGAAAGTAAAAGAAATATTAAAACTCTAGTGTGTATGGCCTTTTAAAATGACGGGTGTTAATATCATAAAAGTTAATAAAATACTCTGAAAAAAAATGACATTTAAAAATGTTGCATATTTGTTTAAGGAAATTAAGTACAAATTAAAAATAATAGGAGTATACAAATTAGTTTTTTTTTACAGTTTGTTATTTGTTTTTGCATATGATATAATAAGTGAAAATATGTTTTATCACTGATGCATCTAATCTTTAAAAAGAAAGTGGACACTAAACATACATATATATATTACCAGAGAATATATCTATTTGACCTAGCACAAACCTAAGTAAGGCACAAGGCAAGACGTATGTGCTCATTATTACCATGAGTCTTTTGTAATCAATATTGTCCTTTAACTAGATGAGTTACTCTCATTGAGTTCACGAGTTTTATCTACCCAGTTGTTTTAAAATCATTGTTATCCTAACACGTATATATGTTACTCTACCAAATTAACAAGCCTCCTCTGCCGCGAGAGAGCTGAAAGAGAATGCAATGGGTTTGACTGGGGTCTGAACTCGTGTAATACGATTCCAGAGTTTAAGCATTTACCACTCCACCACCTTTGCTGCCAACTCACCTGCGCGGTCCACTCAACCTTCACTGTTCAATATTCATATTTACAGAGGGATTACTATCTTATTTTCACAAAGTAATGGGAAAGGTGACTTAATGTTATTCACATTGTTTTTTACTTGAAATTATTTCATATCTTTTTACTTGATCTCCCAATCAGTTTGGCCTAACCATATCGATTTCTCGTTGGGATTTAGACAAGTGTTTGAACCACTTGTCCTCGGATAATAGCCCGTTAGTCTAGTAAATGATATAGTAGAGATGTTTAAGCATCTTGACATTGTGCCGTTTGATGGCCTTCTGTACAAACATTTTCAGATAGAAAAAAGGTATATAAAATACCAATTGAATGACATTTACCACTGTCAGCTATGCGCCTTATCGATTCTATCCGGCTGTGTCTGTTGACTATGACTGGTCCTTAACTATAGGGTGTTCCAATGACTTCGACATATGTTATCAGTAAATAAAATGCTTAGATTGACAAAAATGTATTGATTTCTTATTTTCATGGTGGTATATGATTCATGACAATTATTTTAAAATGATATTGCTCATAGGATGAAGCCCGTATCCATATTGGTTGATTCGTTATCAAACAGAATTGTCGCATTTGGGCTGCTGAAAATCCAAGGGTGTTGAAAAGGCACTGCATCTACAAAAGGTCACTGTTTCATCTCCAGGATTGGGAAAATTAATATGATGCTAGGTTGAAAATATACGAAATATATTTTTGGAATCCTACAGATAGACTTGAACCTCCGTGAAGAGTATTTTGAACTATTATTTTAATCATCAAATTGTATATATGATTCATCCATCATCATCGGGGATATTCTAACTTGGAATAGTCCATTGAGCATTTTTTGTGATATGTCTGTTTGAAGGACGCAAGTATTATTTATAAGACGCGAATAGGTAAAAGGGTCGTAAATGTGTCTAGTTAAGGATAAGAACTAGCGGCGACCAACCCAAAAAGCCTTCCATAACTTGTAGCATAGAGCCTTACAGCTGTTTCTATCTCATAGGATATCATAAAAGACACACAGTGAGCTAAACTTTGAGTGGGGTTACCCTTCAAAATCTTTATCAGGTGACTAATCTCTCTATCCATAAAGGCATCAAGTTCAGATTATATTTTAAACGTTATTTAAAAAAATATGGGTGGCCATAAAACATTCATTGATTTGAAGTATTCATATTATGAGTTATTGAGTTTATAACCTTACAAGATTCATGTGAACATTTACAGAAATTAACCAAGTTTCGTGTGTCATATAGTTTTAGGGTATAAACACTTAATCGGTACTCGTAGGCTCAAAATCGTTTTATCAACAATTGAAATGAATGAGTTTTTTATGGCCACCCTGTATTTTTGTTTTGGCTTATATGTGGAAGGTTTTTGGAACTTTGAAAGTTTAAAGATTATCAACGACCATAAAAGGGTGGCAAAATTTACGACCGTCCCTGGTGGCAGAAATAGTTGCTACGTCATTTTATCATCCTTATTATTATTATTATTATTATTATTATTATTATTATTATTATTATTTACCAAATAATTTTTATCTGTTTTGGATTTTTGCGTCAGAGAGTTCAATGATTTTTCTTTTAGTGCACTTGTCTGTTTGTTTTGTTTTACGGCATATCAACCAACCTTTTCGGGTCATTTAACGCCAAGAACAATCATTTTTGGTAGACATTATTTTAGACACATTTAGATTTTTGAAGAACACAATATATAATATTTAACCGATAGGTGGAAGGAATGCAGGGATTCGTACGTAGGGTATTAGTCCAAATATGAACGCAAACAGAACAACAGGGATTCGAACTCGCGTATTACGATTCCGAAGTGCAACTGCTTATCCACAGGCCCAAGCCGACTTAACCTAAGTGCACTTGTAAATCATTGCGAACCCTCGATAAAGAATTGCTTTAAGTACAGCTATAACAGTTCATTCTTTAGAGACATGTCTGTTCCATTCAGTGTCTGATAATCTAGAGAATATTGTTCACAAACTTGTCCACCCCACCACGTGTGTCATTATTTCGTCTTTGATTATATTTTAAATTTCTATCTTTGACGTTTTTTCTTCTTCTTTTTTTTCCAAACTCTTGTCGCTGCACCGTTTTAGATAAGAGAAGCTCGAGTATTTGGACAGCTGGAAGTCGTTGAAATGAAATCAGGAAACTTTTCTGGTCTTTTTTCTTTTCTTTTTTACTGTTTCTCTGTAATTTACCTAAAATTTTTGCGTGCATTTTAACTTTAGCAACAAAAGGTGGTTCTTGATGTTAGCCAGGAATCTAAAACTGGGTCCATTATCGCAAGACAAAAAAAAAAAGAAAAAAAAAGAAATACCCAAAAAAATTATCGAAAAAAAATATTGCTCTCATTTACTGGAAGATGACTGGCTTAAATAACAGTATTTATATTCTAAGAGTATCATGTGATTTCTAATAACATCTGCTTCCTACTGTTTCATATCCAGTGTAAATGTACAGTTTTAATGTGGAAGAACATGCACTTCGAGAAAAAAAAATATTGTGACGTCAGTGTAAAAGAGAAGCAAATAAAAATCGTCAAGAGACGTTCAAACACTTTGAGTTATATTGCTTTCACTTTTGGTGTTCTACTATTTAAAAAAAATTTTTTTTTCAGTACAGGAATCCATTACGACTCTTTTTTTGTATTTGAGAAGCGGTCAATTCAGCTGTGTATTACTCTGATCAAAACTTTAACAATCCCTTCTAAAAATATCCGACCTTTACTTTTCCTATGGAAAATAGAGACGAAAGTGCTGTGCCACTCTACAAAGTGAAGACATCTATATTTGTCCAGCGGTTAAGCCACAAAAAAGGGGTGAATTGTTCACTTTTTGATAAAAGCATGAAATCTGGTAGACACATAGCCAAAGTCATTTTAAAAAGATTTGGATGTGGAGGCATCCTGAATTTTCAATATGGCGCCCATG
>JAYKTE010036960.1:0-15142 GCA_036873565.1 Xipholeptos notoides
TGAATCCCAGTCACTCCATTTGCATTCATAATTGGACTAATACCTTTGGGAAAGGTATAAATACCCACATTCCTTCCAGCTATGGATTAAATAGTGCATATTTATGTTATTCAAAAAACTATGTGTGGACAAAAAAAACGTTTATCAAAAATGATTGTTCTCAGCATTAAATGACCTAAAAAGGTTGATATGCCATAAAACAAAATAAACAAATCAAATCAAATCTTTGCAGTCATACTTAACTCAATTAGACCAAAATTGTTGGAACCATTCCTAAATCTATTTACACAAAATTGCCTTCTTCTTTCCTTTTCCTTCTGAAACATTCTTCTCTGCATCAAATGAGCAAAAAGAGTTATGTCGTAAAGCACAACTAATCAATCAATTAATAAAAAAACAAAACTTTTTATTTTGATATGTTCTAAATCAGAATTTTTTTCAATGGTATTTATTTTATTTATTTAAGAATTCACTCAGGATGTTACTGATATCCAAATGATGAAAGTTGCTCCAGTCATTTTACCAGAAATGTATACAATATTTATGAAAGCCGATGTAAGTATTTGACAGTTTCCATATTCCTTTTATTTGAACTAAAAAAAAAATTCTGATTGCTTTTTCAAATAAAAGATTTATGCAAAATTTTGGATGGGTATTAAGGTTAAACCAGTGTTTAATTAGTTTATTTGTATAAAAATGCATTGAATTTTATTTTTATTAAAAAATTTAGAATTTATTGTTATAAAAAAAAAAACATGAAATATTATTGCTATAAGAAAGCCATAGAATTGTTTTTGCTTTAAAAGATGCATAGAATTTTATCGTTTATAAAAATGCACTAGAATTTATTACTAGAGTGATTCCTGTAATATGTGACCACCTTTACTGCTAATGAAAACTGGTTGTATACTGCAAATGGTCACTCATAAAACGTTCTTGCATAACCCATCTACTAATTGTATGTGCATAGAAAAATGGTTATTAGTAATGGGTCGACACTAATGACAGTTGCATATAGCAGGAACCACTAGTAAATTTTGAGAAAAATGCCCTAAAAATTTAACTAACTGCTTCTTTATTTCTGTCTTCCTTTTTCCTCTCTAGGTATACAGTATTCGTACCAGAACTCGTGCAGTCAATATTTTCAATACTTGTGTCGCTATGATTGCCACCATGATTGATACACATAAAGTAAGGATTGATTAACTTTTTTTTTCTCTTTTTCTTTTTCTTAGGATCTTTTCATCAGAGACTAGCAGATTTACCTAGCCTTGCATGGCCATCAAGTATATTAACTGTTAGGACAACATAAAAGTACACATGTTATTATTTCAGCACTTGGCCATTTGGGAGGCATTTTTACGGATTATTTTCTAAAAAATGTCAAAGTTCACTCTGAATACCCGCCAAAACTTCTGCTGATGGTGCATACCGAAACCAGTTTGTAGAAGGACTGCTGGTTAATCAGACAGTTGCCCCAAGATTCGTTTATAAACTAGGCCAAGTAGAGTACAGCAAAAGCAGTTACTAAGGATATAGCACTGAGTACTGGAAAAGCACCAAAATTTGATACATTAATTAACAAAATAAACTATTTCAGATGATTATTCTACCCAGTTATCCAAAACCTAGTTTGTATGGCTGGGTTTTAATTATTAATCACAGAAAATAAAATAGAATTTTTTACAGCATTAATGAGTCAGTTTGTAGAGCATCAGAATTTTAGGATAAAATAATGAAGACAATCTGAGTGTCAGGGTTTTGAGTCCTTATATGGGGTACATGTTTTAACCTTTAATCCTCGGAGCTTAGCATGATATATCAGAGGTTTTTATTATATAGTAAAGATTGGTTCATTTGTCAAGCCCCTTTGGGCATTATTATAATAATTGATTCATTTATCATACTTTTTATCTTTTTAGGGAATTGTAAAAGCATTGCTAACTCCAATCCTACCTCAATTCACTGAAGCGTTTGTGAATGCCTTACAGGTACCTGATGGTGAGACCTCTGACAGTGGTCTCAAAATGGAAGTATTACAGGTAATAAATATATAATTATTTTGTTTAATTTCTAATGTATTAATTTATAAAATTCTATATTTAATGCAAAAGTGTTCAATGGAGGCCATAATCCAACTAGTCTAGCAATTCCAGGTGACCTGCCAGGCAATTAATTCTATGTGGCTATCTTGAAGCATTTATTTTTATTCTATGCTTTGTGATATTTATCAAAATATCAAGGTTTTGATTTTTGCAATTTTTAAACTAATTTTGTCTTTTTAATCGACATAAAATTATTACATAGTTTCATATTACAATTTTGTATGTATTATTAAAAAATATTTCCATAATTAAATATGTAAATATTCTTACCAGTAGCCTGCATTTTGTGTAAGAGTTTTAAAATGTCTCTATCACTAGTGATGGGACGATTAATCGGAATCAGTAATCGTAAGAATCATGTATTTTCGGGGGAATCGAAATCACATCGTTAAATAAATGCTTTAGATTTACGATTCTTTCATTATGATTCTCTTAAATCATGGATTGACACGAATAATACTTGGGGAATGTAGATAGTCGATCCCTGTGGGTTGAATAAAGGGCTAAAAGTTTGCTGTTTTGAGAAGGCTTCCTCAGTTAGCAGTGAATATTCCAGATTTCAAGTAAAACCTGAAGAAAAGTGAATTTAGACGAAACGTGAAGATAACAATGAAAATGGACATTTATTTTTTGTTTTTAATTTTCATATCTTTTTTTCCATCTCAATATAGGCCATTACAGTTTTAGTGAAAAATTTACCAAAGACTATGTCACCTTGGTTACCACAAATTTTGCCTCCAGTCTGGAATCTCTTTACTCACAGTGTTGAATTGTATCCTTTTCTTTTCTTTCTTTTTTCTTTTCTTTTTTTTAATTTTCATTGTACAAAAATTCTAATTCTACTTGTTAGGTCAGTGTTTGACTCTCATGGTTGATAGTAATCCTAATAATGAGACTGGATGAAGTTCAAACTATACTTTTTGAAATCGTAATAAATTATGATGTTAAATTGTATGGAAATGAAAAAAAGAAAACAAATTTCCCAGCCAGCATTTATTAATGAAATCAAGCTTTTGTGATTACGGAAGCCCCAAATGATGTATAATCCTAGAAAATTAATACAGTACTCATTAACATATATGCAGTCTGATAAAACTAAACCAACTGTAGAAATGGGTTTACTAAATTGTATCTAACATGCATTGACATATTTTCTTTGTTACTGTTAAAATCTTTTACTTATGAACACATCGGTTCCAGATGATTCTTACAAAGCAAATGATCCAGCAGTAAATAGTCAATAAACAAAGAAACTGAATGATAATTTCCTTAATTATAGCAATTCATCCATTACACAAATAAGATTAGTATTTTGTCTAGTGTTATCTTATTTAGCCAGTGTTTGGGAAAGGTGTATAATAAACAATATTTTATGTCATTAAGATGTTCTGCAGCTAAAGGGGTAATATTCCTTATTTCAATGCAAGAATACAAAAAATGCAATTCTATATTTAAAGTTTTGGGACTGTTGACCTCATCTTTGTTGTTACCTTTACAAGTTTTAAAGATGTACCCTTCAGCCCTCTTCAGGTGATTCTGATCGAACTCAAGAATTTTTATTCAACCCACAAGATTAGACTGTTCTAATTTTTTTTTTTAACTATGCCTAGGTATAAGTGTTAAATCTTCTGTTTTATTCTTAATTATTGTCTTTAATTTGGAATAAAACCCTTACCTTAAATAATTCTCATTTAAAACTGTAAAAACTGAACTGTCAGAGGGTACATTTGCCAAAATGGTCTGAAGATAAGAAAGATGAGAACAACAGTTTGAAAGTTTTATATTCAAATAATTAACTCTCATTTCAAAGATTCTTACAGACTGATGCAATTCTGTTACTGAAAATTTATTGAAAATTCTTAAATCATTTTAATTAGGCACTATTTTCTATTTAATGTGCAATGGCTTTGGTTAGTGACTGGAGCCAAACCTTGTTCAAGTAGTCATCACTAGGGCTATGACAATATGCTTTCATTAAAGAATATTCTTACCACAGACTTGATTATTTTACCATTTATTTTAATTCTATAGTTATTAGTAATAACTACAGAAATAAGATAAATGGTAAAATTGCAAAATAGTCAAGTAACAAGTAGGGCTCTGACAAGGATATTCTTTAATAAAAGAATATTATCACAGCCCTAGTTATTACATATGTAACTTTGTAAATGGTTTTTACTTTATTTCATTTTTTTTTAAATGCCCTTCATGAACATACATGCTTGCAAATAATGACACTATCCATTTTGCATAATTAAAGATGTTATAAAAATAATTTAGTCTTGGGGGAGGGGCTAGCTGTTGCCTCCAGATTGCTGGTTCAGATAAGATTTATTTATATGGACTATAGATATAAACATTTCTACTTCAAAAAATTGTATATTATAAAAACTGTAAATAAATTGCAAGCTCTCTCTAAAAAAATGTCTTTATTTTCTTATTACTAAAAAACACATAAAAAACAAATATAAGTTCTTAGTAAACTTAATATTTCTAATTGTTAAAATTTACTTTACTTATTTAGACATGTAGGAAAAATGCTCAGTGTGGCCAAGCCAGAGGTATTATTTTAATTTTGTATTTTTAGGGTTGCCATTTTTTTCTTCTTTTGAGCCATAATTTTCTATTTTATTTTCTATTTATTTCCCTTGACATTTCAAAGTTATGTACGTACTGTTGTAAATAACACAGAAGATGCTGATAATCCTGTTGATTCAGATGGTATGGACTATTTCTTACCTCCTTTCCCAAGGGTATTATGTTTCTATTAGTTTTTGCTCAATCATTTATCTTTCAATCTTTGTTAAAACTTTATCTGTTTTTGAATCATCAATTTTTCAAAAAAGCTGATGACTTAGTTTCAATGTTTTTTTTTGTTTTGTTTTATTATTATTATTATTATCTACTAGAAATATTGCCTGCGTGCCGAGAACTTGCTACTAAATCACTTAAGGAAGTTTATTATATAGGAAAGAAGTACCGTACATTATGTTTGTAAAGCAGTAATTGCTTTTCCAAATGTCAATTCAAATTGTAGTTCATGAAATGTAGGTTGCCATTATACTATGCAAATTTCACTGGTTTAAATCATTGTGCTATGCACATTTTGGTGGTCTGATTGCTTTGATGCTCGCTTTTGTGTTCATTTTGATTTGTGTTTTTCTAATTCCAAATTTTGACCCCATAGTAGTTATTTTTCTGGCCCCCAAACAATTAAAATAGTTTTCCCCAGGTCTGAAGACCCTGTATATCAAATTTCAAGTTATTAGATCCAAAATTGGCACAGTAATTTTAGTAGAGACTGAGCTTCACACACACCTCATTTTTATTGATATACAGATATATTAATATGCTTAATTGCTCCCACCGTTATCAACCTGAATTATCTAAGAAGAAAGATGGAATCATCCAAGTGTATTATAAATAATTATTTTAACATCATCCATTAGGAGGGGAAAATGACATAATTCACTTGCAAACTTTTTATTGGATAGTAAGTACAATCTAATCACTTTGAAGACACCAGTTGCCATCAGATCATCGAAGTTAAGTGACATTGAACCTGGTCAGTACTAAGATGGGTGACCACTTAGAAATACAAAGTGCTATACAATTTGGGGAGGTGCTTATTTACCTGAATTGTTTATCTCTACAGAAGAAGGTTTTCATTAAATTCTAGAATGAACTTAGATGAGTTTCTGAAACCAATTATTTTTTATTTTGAAAAATTGTTATGTCAGTTTTTGCATCTATTCTTTTAAAATTCCGGAAGTAACCAGCAGGTTTTTGTCTCCTAAATCTGACCAATTACAAATTAAGATTTTATTTGGTGTGACAATATTTACTACCATCAATGATGATTTTATTAAAGATTGTGTGTTGTTAAAATTAAATTCTCACAAATGTGCAATATCTGTACTTGGCAAAACAGTATGACTTTTAGGGGACTATTGGCATTTGTTTGCCTATTTTTATTTTCTTCCACCCTCGATGTAGGTCACAGGATTAAAGATTTAAAGTGAAATAGACCATTTTGACCCACGTCCTATAAGTGGTTAATGTTAAACTTTACCTGTCACTAAAGCTTTTGTCCCAGCTATGGGTCAAATAGTGTAATTTGTGTCTTTAAAAAAACTATGTGTGTACAAAAACTAATGTTTACCAAAAATGATTGTTCTCGGCATTAAATGACCTAAAAATGGTTGATATGCCGTAAAAACACAAACAAACAAACAAACAAACAAAGTTCAATATGGAGAAATTCAATATTGCATCTATTTTTCTGATTTACATCCCTGACAGGGGTTGCTTTCTTAGAGTCTAACACCATCAATATCTGCAACAGAGAGATGAAACTTTCAGGTTATGAATGAATGAGTTCAGTCATCATAACAATGCAATTTGAAATCACCTTTGATCCATTCGGGTGGAATAAAAAAAATTATTTTTATATTCATTTTTTTTTTTAATATTTTTTTAAAATTATTTTTAAATGCATTATTTTTTAATTGCTCTTCGCATTATTTTTTAAATGCCCTTCGTATAATTTCATATAGGATAAGATTACGTAAGTAAGTTTTCATTACAGTGTGAATGGTCAAAAGTTTAAATTCAGTATGGTTTACTCCATAGCTTTTCTGAAAAAGTAAAATTGAAAATATAAATAGAAGTTCATTTCATAAAACATTTTCTGCTTATTCTTTATTTCAAAAAGTATTTTTTTATTTTCCATATTTTTATTGAGTCAATCCCCAAATTCTAAAATTGTAAAGACCATATTCTTAAAAGTTACTTCCCTTTATACATACATCTCGGCATACCATAAATGTCTTCATTGAACAAGAGATCAGTATGTATGTATGTATGTAATTTGTTAGAGACAATCATAACGCTAATATATTGTTTGTTTAAAAGCCAACTCAAAGGAAATTCATCTTAGCAAAATTATTTTCCCTGAAGAGCAACTTTACCAAAAACATCACCAGGACAAACACAGAAAAAAATAACTTTTAAAAACAGAATTAATAATCAAAATTTGTATTGATTCTACTACTGTGTTAAATCTACGGCCTTTTGGTTTTAATGACTGTAAATCATCCAGCCAATTTAGGAAGAGACAGGCCAGAATTATTAGATGATGCTGAGAATGATGATGAGCATGATGATAATGACAGTGATGAAAAGGATGGCAGCAGAAACACCAAACACCAAACACCACTAGAGGCAACTGGATTTGAAAGGCTATGGTTTCTATTTATAGATTATAATGTCCATAAAATACAACTGTTTTCTACTCAATTTTGTTTTATATGTTTGATTTATAGTGACCTTTTATTGGTTTTTCTTTTCTTTTTAAAATAATCATTACATGTCAGTTTTGCTCAATATAGCTATTGATGTTTATCTAAATAGTCATTGTCTTGTTGTCTGTCGGTGTTTTTTATGGCATATCAGCCTTTTTAGGTCATTTAATGCTGAAAACAATCATTTTTGGTAAATAATTTTTTTTCCTGCTTAGTTTTTTGAATAACACAATATGCACTATTCAACCCATAGCTGGAGGGAATGTGGAGATTCATACCTTTTCCAAGGGTATTAGTTCAAATATGGACACAAAAGAAATAACTGGGATTCAAACTCATGTACTAGGATTCCAAAGTCCAACTGGATATCTACTGGCCCAAGTCGACTTCCCCAATAGTCATTGTATAGGGATTGTAAATATATTTAAAGAGAAGATTTAACGACCAAATCTTTAAATGACCCCAAAGAAACTTGTAATATGTCAAGAAACATTTATAGAAATGATAGCACACATGAAATTTTTTTTTTATTCATTAAATTACTAGAAAAGAAAATTAAATCAAAATATTAAACAAACTGATGCCTAAGAAAAAGATTTTTGGGTTTAAATATTTGAAATTACGTACTTAACATAGATATTTTCAGTTTTAATAATAAAATGGTTAACGAAACAGTTAAATATAATTTGGATGCTTATAAAAAATATCGTAGGGATATTTTTCATAGCTGATAAACTGTTTTAAAATATAACAGATTTAATAAGAAAAAAATAAGCGAGTTGTTTAATGGTAAAAGGGAGGTAACTTTGTATGTCGGAACTCGGCTATTTGCAATCTGCAAATGGCGCCTATCATAACGTTGTTATGCATTAAAACAATTTAATTCGCGTGATTATTAATAACTTTAAAAAAGTAAAAACTTGAAATGAATTATCACATACAGAGTTAGAGTTAGAGACAAAATAACAGATCGTTATGGCCAGCAAAATTACTTTTTAATGATCACTACTTGTGAGTGGAGTGAAAATGTTGACAATCATTGTTCATGCCAAGAACCTTTTTTTATACAAATATCTTTATTTATGAAAAAAACAAAAAACTATTGGATAAATAGTAGTTTCATTATTTAACCTATAATTTTAATTACATTATTGTATATCGGTATTCATAAATTTTCCAATATTTTAGCGTAACATTTAGATTTTAATCTGGATTTGTATAACATTCCAAAGTTCAATGGCTTGTTGATTATTTTGTTTTATAGTATACCAACCTTTCAGGTAATTTAAATTTAAGGCTGTTTATTACCGAATTAAGTTATTTTCCAAGGTTGAAGCTCTTATCATTCAACCCTAGGCTCTCATTGCTTTGAAACTGGGAAGTAGAATGAATGAAAATAAAAAAAATAATCATTTAATACATAAACCAATTGGAAACTGAAAAAAATGAAGATAAGAACAATGTCCAGTGAATTGAAGTTAACACAAATTGTTTGATTTAATTGTCACGTATAAACACCATTTGAATTAAAAAAAAGATTTTGCACCAATATAAAAGCATAGCTTCTTCGAAATTAATGAAATTTTAAAATTTTATTTAATAAAATATTCATAGACAAGTCAAAATCTTAATAAATTTTCAATAGCATTTCTAATCAATCATAGTTCAGTCAAAATAAAAGATTACTTATTCTCGTAATTGATGTTATATACATAATTCATATATGTATTATTTCATATTCATACTTTTTTCTTCTTAATAGATATTCTTCTTATTGTCTTCTTAATAGATTAATTTTTAAACTGTTTTTTTGTGAATATTAATACATCCAAAATTACAATAATAATAATAATAAAATTCTTTGATACAAATCAAAACTTAACATAAAAAAAGGGATTTATCAATAATATATCATTGTAATTTTTTGGTTAAAAATATTGGACATTCATATATCTATATGGACAGCAATGGTGAAGCAGTGGAAAAAGCTTGGTCTCTGGAATTGTATAACATGAGTTCAAATCTCAATAGTCAAAACCAATACAGTCACTTTCAGCTGTCTCGGGCAGATAACGCTCATTAACTTGGGAGAGTAATTCATCTAGGTGAAAGGTAATATTTATTACAAAAGTCCAGGAATATAATGAGCACATATAAATGGCCTAACTTGGGTTGTTGCCCAACCAAGTAGATATATCCTCTAAGTGAAGGGTAATACCGATTACAAAAGCCCAGGGATATAATGAGCACATAAAAATGGCCTTGTGCCTAACTTGGGTTGGTGCTTGACCAAGTAAATATATCCTTCGAAAGATAATTTTCTTGGCAAATTTTCCTTCTCCATCACTCATAGGAAGAATTAGAAAATATAGTAAACAAAGAGGATTTTGGGAGCACATAAGTCTATCAAGGTTCATAGTAGGTAATTTGGCACTGTAGCCCCACTTTACCTGCTACTACCCTGTTATTCCTATCATTAATGATATGTTTTGTTTGTTAGTTTTTGTTTTATGGCATATCAATCTTTATAGGTTGTTTAATGTTGAGAACAATCATTTTTGATAAATATTTTATTTTTCCACACATATGCACTATTTAATCCATAGCTGGAAGGAATGTGGGGATTCATACCTTTCCCAAAGGTAATAGTCTGCTAACTAATATCTAACCTACCAGATCCTACATTGAGAAATTTTCTATGTTCTTGTTAGATTGATGATGATGATTTCAGAAAAAAAAGTTTATCCACAATTCTATTTTGACTCTACTTTCCAACGAATATTTTTACATTCTTTCTGGAGATTAAACTGGATCTTAGACATTTGGTAAGTAGGGGGAGAACAGCAGAGATAAAGAGACATTAAGAGAGAAAGGCAGTAAGGAAAGAAGTGGTAGGACGTAGATGGGGAGAAGGATGAGATACAGAGCTAGAGAAAGACAGAAAGGGATTAGGTGAAGTATGTCTAGCAGGGGGGAAGGAACAATGAGAAAAAAGGGTAAAAAAATAAGCACTAATAGAGAGACAGAGAATGAGAGATGGAGTGGGCAAAAAGGAAGATATGGTTAAAAAATAATGTTTCTTTTCAAAAAGATTTTAGATTAATCTCTCCAAAGATTCTTCCTAGAATCTTTCTTTTTTAAAAATTTTTTTCTCCAGTTAAGAGTTACTGAAGATCTTCAAGCCATTCAAATCCTTCCAATATTTAGCCCTAAAAATCAAATGAGAAGAAAGTTTTCTAAGGACGAGTTTTTTTTTTTTTGATTCTAGAACCATTCTGGAACTTAGCTAAGACAAATCTGATTAGAAATAGATGCCATAAAAATACATTTTGGATAGAATTCTTACCATCAATGCAGTAAATTACAAATATTTGAAATTGACTTAATCAACAGACAACAGAAATTGGGTGTGTTGTAACTAGAAAAGAAATCACATTTAATGGCTTTTAATTGGCTTATCACTTTAGATTTTTCATTCTGTGACCTACACTTAGGGTGGAAGAACAAAAATAGGCATGTGAATGCGGCAATCTTTAGTAAAACCATAATTGATAAAGTAAATCTTGTCGAAGTTTTTAATAGCGTTGAAGAATGGATGGAAATACTATTTATAGTCTTCACAACACACTGTATTGTTAGAAAATTCTCAATCTTTTATATATATATATATATATATATATATATATATAAAAGAATTGACTGAGTGTGTGTGTCTGAGAAACAGTCTCTACCAAACTACTTCAACAATTTTTGGTCTAGAGACTTGAAATTTGATACAGGGTATTCAGATCTATGGAAGAAATTTGATTGGGTTTTGAGAAGGAAAAAAACCCTTGGGTCTCAAACTTTAGAAATTGAATTCTGGGCCAGTAGTGTCTGCTGTGTGTGTGTGGGAGGGGGGTCTACGTTTGCCATTGGGGGATCAATATAATCACAGTTAACACAAATAATTTTCAGCTTTCAAAAAATTATGGCGGTTTTCTACGAAAGAAAAAAAATTTTGGAATTACAAAAAGCACAGATCAAAATGAGCACAAAATAAGCATCAAATCACCCTCCCCTAGCAAGGCCGGGCAGTACTTCTAGTATATTATAATATTGTCTGTAAATTTTGGGTGTATGTAACTATGGAGTTTTCATTTCTCATAACATATAGCTATAATCTTATGCAGAATATAACACTGTGTTTCTTCTTTTGTCCTCATTCTCGAGGATGACAATGACATTACTTGGCTCAATGGGTCCTAATGGAAATATTAAGCCTTATTTCTAAAATTGAGTCCATTTTCTGAATCAAGCAAAGATCATATAAATCTAATTAGATCTTATCAGTTATTATCTTTGAATAAAAATTATATATAAAATAATGCATAATTTTCACTTGAATTTTTTTAAATTAATCAACAATTCTAAACAAATAAGTTTTAATTTTATTGAATTTTTTGTTTCAGATTTTCTTTGTTGAAAATTCTTCAAAAATATGGCAGTTTAAAAAAATTCGATTTGATGTACCACAAATCTGGACCTGACCAGGGCAAACACAGAGGATACTGTTTTGCAACTTACAAAAATAAAGAGGTAATGTAAACGTACAAACACACACACATATTTATTCAGACCGCAGATAAAGCTTGCCACCTTGGAAGAGTAACTTTTCTAGGTGTAAGGATAACACTGATTTTAAAAACCCAGGTAGATGAGACCTGTCAACTCAATGAGAGAAACTCTTCTAGGTGAAGTACAACATTGATTACAAATAGTTTGGGAATGTCCTGTCATTACCATTACTTCTATTTTATAGTTATTCACTTGGCAAGTTTTGAAGTAAGAGCACAGACATAAAAATATTTGTTAATTTTGCTGTAAAAGATTAACCAGCCAGTTATAGTAACAGAAATCATAAGTCTTAATGTGGATGAAGTAAGCATAATCCACTCTACAGTAACACCTCAATTCTCAGTCAACTGAATCTCTCTGAAATTCTAGCCACTTCATTTTGGTTAGAAATACAATAGGCTCTTTTTATGTTTTATGAAGAATTTTAAAATAATGGTGTAAATTTTTGAAGCCTGGAAAATCTTCAAATGTAGATTTTCTTTTAAAGTTTTTTCCAAAAATATTCAAATTTAACCGTGCTTTGATGTGTGATAAAAACTGAGTAAATTTGAATTTAAATTTTTCAGGAAGCGAACAATGCTCGGCAACATCTTGATGGTAAAATGGCTTTGTCTAAAAGATTATCGGTGAAATGGGCACATTCAGATAAAGAGGTAAATAGGTTTCTTTACCCCCTTTAATTTATTTTTCGTTTATCTTTTTATATGTCAAACCTTGATAAAATCTAAAAAAAATTTTCAGCTTTCATTTCATGATTCATTTTTTTTTGTGTATAAACATATTTGAATCTGAAAATCTACCATTGCTGAATTTGACCACAGTCTTCATTTTATTAATTCACATATTAGCTAATTAATCAATTAAATCTGTAATCATTTTAAGCAATCTGCATTAGTATTAATTCCATAATCTGCCCATTCAGCAATTCACTGAATTGATTATTTCTCATTACCAATTGTACCTTTGTCTTTTAATAATGCACCAAGGCAAATTTTTAAAAAATTCCTAACTAATACACTTTTACATATTTACAACTAAACTCAGATTTAAGTGTGGATGAACCACCAGCTGGAATATTCCACTTTCATTTAGAGGAGTAAAAAGGGTCTCAAAGTCATACAAATTAAGTAATTAACTAAGAATGTGACTTAGAGAATTAAAATATGTTTCTTTGTGCATTTTGGAGTGATAACAATCTGAAAATAAAAGAACTATTGGTTAATTAAGCAATCAAATATTTTACTAAATTGTGTTATACTTTTATTTTTTTCAATTTTATTTTTTCATAGCGCTATGATTTGCCACCATCTGAAAAATGTGGAAAAGAAGATGGTAAATTGAACAGTATTGACAGCACATCATCCCTCAGGTAGGTTATGGATATGAATGATAATGATATTTAATACTATATTACCTCTCTTTGAAAAGGCTAGCTTTACTGGTTTTTCTAGAAGAGTAGGTTCCTGTCAACCATATTGGATTGAAAGCACAAAACTCTAATCTCACTTATAGCTAATATGATTTTGTAAAGGAATTTTTCTGTCACCTTTTCATGGAGAATTAAATACTTTTCTGACCCTTTAGATGGGGAATAAAAGACTCTTCCAACCATTTTTCATGAGCAATAAAAGACTCTTCAGACCATTAAGCCAACAGACACTATATCCTTAAATAATAACAAATAGTGAGCAACATTGTCATCATTTTTGACAGCACCAGTCTACCAGTTAATAATAATCATTCATTATATGACATTTCTTTTCATACACTCTATTCTTTAAGCAATTCCAGGGGTTGGAATCTTCAAGAATGAATTTTGTATTTGAAATCTATTCTATTCTAAAAAATAACTATTTTAATGATATTTTTAAATTACTACTAAAGTAAAATAGTCACTAACTGGCTATTTTACACACACACGCTATCCTATTATTATATAGATTATATGATATTACGCTTACAATATATTTTTAAGTATTAACCTATAGTGAGCAATATCAACATTATTTTTGACAATATGGTTATTTTAGTGTATAATTTTTTTTTCTTTTCAGTCGGGAAAGTAAGATTCAAGCCATTGAAGCAAAGCTTCGAGCAATGGAAGAAAGCCAGAAGGATTTCACATACTCTTTGAAACCAGCAGCTGCCCCAGGCACAAGTAAATGGTGCTCCTCTCAGTCACAAAGCAACAAACAACAGAATAAACCATACAGACGCAATCATTCCAGGAGGTGATTAATGCCCTGATCGGATGGGTGTAAATGAGCACTTTCATTTTCTTTTTTTTTTTTTTCAAATTTCATTGTGTGTGTGTGTGTGTGTGTTTATGTGTGTATGTGTGTGTGTGAAGGGTGTTTAATAAAAGACGATGGTTGTCTGAAGGAAAGAAGCAAATATCTTTAAGTAGCCAGTATTAAAAAAATTTGTCAACTGGCAGCAGACTGATTTTTTTTTTTTTTTAATGTTCAAGGAAGGGTGCAACTTCTCATATGTTGCTTGGACTTTGCAATCTAAATCCAGCAGTACATATCTAAATATTCAGACAAGTTTCAATGAAAAGAATTTCAATTTTCCTTTTTAATATTTTTAATTCGAAAAATTAAAAATTCTTTTTCATGAAACTTCTGAATAATGATATTCTGCCTAAATATCTAAATATGTCTGTTGTATTCTGTTGGGCAAGGTATGAATTCTTTCATCCCACTTCCAGTTATGTGTTTAATAGTACAAGCATTTTTTTTTTTTTAATTTAATGAACAAAAAAGTATTTGGTTAAAAGACTGATTTTGGTATTAAATGAAATAGGTTAATGCGTCAAAACCAAACCCAATGTTCTGGTTTTTTTTAAAGAAATTTTTTTCTTTCTTTTACTTTTTCTTTTACATTTTTCTCTTTCCTTAACTTTTCTCATCTCTCTCTTCACCTCTTTCTCTCTCTATCTGCGTTTTTATTTCTTTATTACTATATCTTCCCCTCTCTTTCTCTCTTTCCTTTGTTTTCCTCTGTCAATGTTTCTCCTCTCTTTTATGTTCTACTCTTTTCTTGTCCCTTGTCTTATCCCATCCTACTCCACCAAAAAGCCCCCACCTCCTCCACCACAAACTCTTAATCCCATTA
>JAYKTE010037071.1:0-15140 GCA_036873565.1 Xipholeptos notoides
TTTGCTAGATGACCCCCACTTTAATCTGCACTATCAGTTTGCGTACTGTTGGGTATCCTTAAATCAATGGCCATAAGCAATGGTCAAAACGCGTTATATTAAGATTAAAATATAGGAACGTGTTTGGGGGATCTTAAACTACACTCTGGACAGATTGAAATTAAATTTTGGGGGATTTCCAGGTTGCCCCCGGTTTAAATCTGACTAACTCTTTCATTTTGCGTGCGCGTGGGTACCCTTAAATCAAGGGCCATAACCAATAGCCTATTTTCATAAAATTTTTGGTAAACAACCTAAATGTGTTTAGTGGACCCTAAGCTACACTCTGAACCCACTTAAGTTGAGTTTTCAGGGGGGTGCGTGGTCGACCCCGTTTTTTCCTGGACTAATTGCTTAGATTTCTTTCTTTTGCTCAAAGTGTCTTTTTTTTAAATTGTTTGTTTCTTTCACAATTTTGGACAGCCCTGTTTTATAAGTAAAAATATCAAATATAATAATTTATATTTGACGTTTTTCTTTTTTTTTCTTCTCTTTGTTAAACATGCTCTTAGTCAAATTATACTTTTTGAATGATTCATGTGTAAAATATTTACTGGAAGCTCTCAATTACTATTTATTTCAAAATACAGTGAAAATGATATGAATGAAATGTATTTATGACCTGAAGAAAGTAACTGAAGTGTTCACAAAAGCCATTCAATCCTAGCCCTTGTATTCTATCAAGAGTCATTATTTTGTTAATTTGAATCACTTAGTTACTGTTGAAAATAAGAGAAGAAGAAAACCCATACACCAAAACAAGTGGAGGTAAATATTCTCAAACTGTTTAAAAGAATAAAGAAAGATACTTTCTGATGATAATTAACTGAAAACATGCATTCTTCCATTTTGATTGTATTTTTTAAGGGGAGAATTCCTCAGATACATAGATGTAAATTTTACATTTTTATGCATCAGAGACATTAGACCTATTACCTATCAGCATCTCTGATTATTGGACTGGACTGAATCCCTAATATTTCAAATTATACCATAAATACAAAAATTTTATGATTGTTCTCGGCATTAAATGACCTAAAATGGTTGATATGCTGTAAAACACAAACAAAAAAACAAAAATTTTAAGATCTTAGTAAAAGGCTCATAGTAAGTAAGTATTATACCAAGTTAGAGAGTACTTAGCTATACTTCCTTTAAAGAGATGAAGTGTTTGTTTATGATGTCATTACAATTTGACTTTCTTTTTCATAAGATTCATTCCTTTTTATAATTGAAACTTCTGTTCCTAGATGATAAAGAAAACAATTTTCTAATTATAAATTCTTCCCATATGCTTAGGAATTATTATATAAGAGTTCTAACCATAGTTTGTACATTATGTTCACTTTCAGTTTGAGAAAAGTTTCCTGTTATACCCACACACCATCCTACTCTGGTTGAAATAGTGCTGCCCTGTTCTTTTAACAATTAGTTATAAAAGAAAATCACTTACTTAGAACCATTGTTCTTGATATTTAATCACTATTAAATATAGAATTTATATAAAGAAATTGTAACTTACCTTCTTCCTATGGATTGAAATATTCAGAGTTGCACTACTTATGAAGCTCATCATATTAATAAATCTAATGCTGGATCAAAAAAATTTGACAAAAGACTTTGGAAAAATAACAAAGTAAATGATACAAAAATTGTCTATTTTGTTTAATATACTGTTTTGACAAGAAACTGGTTTCTTTCTTTATGTTTATGTATACCTTATGTTAATTGCTGCTGTTCCTGTATGTACTATTTTTTTTCTGTCATTTTCTTTACCCTACCCCTAACCATGCAATTCCTTGCCCTTCTGTCCTTGTCCAGTCTTCCCCAATCAAGTGTTAATGGATAGTAGGGGAGAGAGAGAGACCTGAAATGGAAGTGTGATATTATATATATCTATATATATATAGTCAAAAGCAGGACATTATTTGTCCCTCTCCAACCCATATCCAACCCAAGTTCCTGGGCCTATTTCAAAGCAGTGGAGTGGAAATGAGGAGGAGAAAAGAGGAAAAGGAGGGGCCTACCTAATTATAAAAGCAGCAATATCAATTGTCCCACAATCACAGAAAGAAAAAATAATACAAAGAATAATTTAAGAAAATAAAAAAATAAGACACTCACAGAAGTGAGACTTTTAAGAAAATTAAGAGTTTTAAGATCTTAAAAAAAAAAAAAAATTCCTGTATCTGAACAATGATCTTTATCACTCCAAAATCTAATTTCTATATTGACCTATATTCTTTTAAACTAACATCATGAGAAAGTGTCATTCTAATCTATTGTTCATATCTTTATTACTTGAAGTTGCATACAATCAAACTAACTTGTCAAAAGTAATAAAATCTATGGATCATTCTCTTTTATTCCCATATTCATTATTACCTACAGCAAAATTTTAACTTTCTTCACATGTCACATGTATAACACTGAAAATGAGAATACAAGCCTGAATAATCCAAATGATATTGTCAAGCCTCATTGCATCTGAAACTCAAAACAGGTTTCGAACCATTAAGTAAAGGACTTTATTAGTGTTTGATTCTTCTGTAAATTGATCAAGTATTTTTGATTTCATTGTGGCAGCAAGGATACTTTGTGTGTATGACAAACAAAAATCAATTCATGATTGCTTTATTTTTTATTTCTTTTTAATACCTCTCTTTTTTTTAGTCAAGGGTGAATTTTTTGTAAATATGGTTCTTTTAAGTAGAAAAAAACCATTTGTCAGTTTTATCCTAATATGTCATGACTCATAGATGACTGTTATACTAACTTCAGAACTACATGGGCTGTTGATGTATCATACCCTGGACAGCTCTTTGATGTTGTGGGCGGAGTCTTTTCTTCCCCAGGATTTTGCCGATAACATTCTTACAGCAGGTTTGTAATGGTCACGTCTAGAGTAAAAAGTGTTGTTTTCTTGTCTTCCTTGCACTGTTGGCTGGAATCAAAAAAAGTTAACACAAAGATTTATGACATTCAAAAGCTGTCTATTTATTCCAAACCCCAACATTATCTATGGCTACAAATCTTGCTTTCCTTTCAACCTTTAGACATTTTTTTTTATCATATAGAAAGCTACCTGGCCATTTGTTTGTATGCACCAATATGTCATCACTTCCTATGCCATTGTGGATGCACGCAAGACATTAGGTGACCCTCTAAATAAATCTCAGACACCTAAAATATATTAGTTAAACAAAGCTAAATTACTTGTTTTTTTGTTTTTTTTTACCAATATGCCTTTCAATCTTTTTTTTTTAATTAATTTCCAGAACCTTCATAGAATAGCAAACCAAGATTGTTCCTATTCTGTAAACTACAACCAGATATCAGTGTTAATCTATATTAAATATTCTTACTTTCCATCTGCCGTCAGGACTGAAACCTGTAAATCTCCAGACGATTGTCACTTTTATAAGCCAATACCAAGCATTGACACTCCTTTTTCTTTTCAGACATTGCACTTATATCAATGCAGGTAAAAACAAAAGTTTAAATAATACTATCATGCTCTATCTCAAAACCTCACATTGCTTCTTTCTACAAGACTTTTTTTCTTGTAAGAAAAGAAGTTTTAGTATTTTTAACTATTTGAAAATATTGAGTTATTTCCCTTGACTTTATTAATTTATTCTAGAGTTTAATAAGCACTGAATTTTTTTTTAAATGGTAGACACTTTCCACATTTTTGTTGAAATTCATTTACTTGAGTATGGTTGTTGCGCAATCAATGGCAGGTTTGCAGTTTAATTCGACTAAACTATATCTGACGATATTAATAAAAAAGGTTCTTAAAAGGATGGTGTTTGTTATTGTTTGTGAATATCAGAGCAGATTTATTCTAAAATAAAATTGTAAATAAACTTGTGTATTAATAAAAAAAAGGTTCTTAAAAAGATGGTGTTTGTTATTGTCTCGAACCCAAAAGATATCGTCAGATATAGTTTAGTCGAATTAAACTGCAAACCTGCACAATCAATTTTACATAAGCATCTTATGGCCAGCAAGATCATATTATTGATGAAAATTATTAAAAGATGACTTTGAGCTTTGATTTTTGTAAGTAAAATTAGTCTGTTAAAATAAAATTCAAATAATTTAAAAATCAATCATCTATGTTGAAAATATTTGGATTGGAATTGTCTTGTAGGTGTTTTGAATTGTGATGTTCTGTGATGACTTAATCATTTGGCAAATAACTTGCTACAGGCAATACCAGAAAAGCCTGCTAATATGACAAAGATGAGAAGTAAAGTCGATATATCTATATCATACTATTAAGTCTCATGTCAAAAAAATTATACATATAAAGAAACACTGAAGGTGGGAACAACACTCTGAATATTATCAAACTTTATCTCAATAGACACTTGTTTTTTTTTGTTCTAAGCAGGTGTGCAGAAACTTGCAAATTCATTAGAAATCTTGTGAAACCCAAAAGAAATAATTTCTTTAGCAATGTTTCATACCTCCACTAATTGATTAACTTAGTTTAATATAATTCCACCTGAACTAGTATAGACATACTACTTGTAATTAACACAGTATAATCGCAATAGTAGTAGTTTGATTATAGTGTTTATAGTATTTGATTGCAGAATGTCCTAAGATGGAGCCTGTGTTTAATATTGTTTTTTCTGTAATTCAGAGCCTAAGACTAGATATTTTTAATAGTGACAAACTCTATTTAGGAAAATCCAACTTTTTAAGCCCTAAAAGAATCTTTTAATCTACAATGTAGTATGTTTGTCTAGCACGCTATCACTGTCTAATAATAGTAAAACATCATTAATAATTGGTTCATTATTTTGTATTCGTTATTCAACTCTATATCTTGTTTGTATGTGCAAGGAATCTTTGTTTACTGACAATTTTATTAGTTGATTATGTCTAGAAAGCAAAAAAATGAGGATTAAATATCCTGAATTGGGTCTGATACTATTAAACAAAAAAAAAAGCAAATCCTAATTTATTTTACTGTTCTAGGAATTAGAATATCATTGTTGTCAATTGCTAGTATTGTTTCTAGGATAGTGTTTAAAGGGCTAGATTAATGTAAAATGTTATGAGTTATTAGTCTTTTTTCATAGAATGGTATTAAATGAAAATAATTTTTGTATGCATCTTTGCATCACAATTTAAATTGATAAGTTTCTTTCTGATTATGGATGATATTGATTACTTGTAATTCATTATTGAAACTTACATTTTTTTTTAATTTGTCATTTATGTCAACATTTAGAATTTGATCTTTTGGTAAACAAGAATATTTACATATATATTTTTTTAATTTTTAAATCCTAAAAACATAATTGCCAGCATAATCTTAGTGTCTTATTCCACCTGTTTGTATGTGTTTTAGTATGTTATCCTGTGTGTGTGTGTGTGTGAGAGAGAGAGAGAGAGAGAGAGAGAGAGAGAGAGAGAGAGAGAGAGAGATTGAAAAAAAATTAGAATCTAATAATCACCATTAGTAATTGGAATTTTACAGGGGTTTTTGTAACAGAAGAAAAACATAACTACCAATAATTTCAAAATTAGGTTGAAGTGCATGTGGCCTTATGGATAGGTTCTTTTGTACCATTCCTTATATTCTCTCTTTCCCTATCTATCTATCTATCTCACTGAAACATGAAAGAATGAGAGGAAAAGGAAGAGAAGGGTTATTAACAGCAGCTGCAGCAATTCTTTGTCACCCTCCCATTTTCTCTCTCTCTCTCTCTCTGTATCTCTCTTTAGTTTCTTTCTCTCACACTTACACATAAGAATAAGAGGACAAGGAAGAGGAGTTATTAACAGAAACAGCACCATCAGTAGCAGCCATTCTTTGTCCCTTCTTCTCCCTCCTCCTCCTCCTCTTTTTTTAAAGCTACAACTGGGGGCTTTCTGCAACAAATAATTATTAGCAATAGCAGTAATAATAATAATAATAATAATTTTTCTCTTTTTCTTTACTGTGTATAGTATAGTACAGTGTGTTTTCATTGTCATAAGGCCCATGCTCTCTGCTCATATGCTTGGATGCCAATGGAGACTCAAGGTTAACCCTTTCAAATTCTCTCTCTCTCCCTCCCCTGCTCCCCTCCCAGCTGTCCAAAGCCTTAAAACCTGTTGGTTGGCGGAATGGTGGTGGATTATTATCATCAAAAACAAGAAGGCCTGTTTTTCATTTCCTCTTTTTTTTTTTCTTTCTTTCTATTTTAAAACAACCACCTTCATCATTCAACAACACTAACAGTGACAAAACACAGACAGCTACCTGCCTCAGTTTCTCTCTCTTACCTTTTGGTGGACTTACTGGATAATTTAACAAATTCTTACCTGTTGTTATTGCTCTGATGTGTTGTTGTTGTTGTTGCTATCATTATGGCAATTGCACAATAATTTATTCTCCACCCCTCCCCTAACTACCCATGTTGTGTTGACTGTTGGTTGCTCCAGAAAAATCACTGACTGATTGTTCTCCCCCCAAAAAAAAGGTATATTTGATTTTTTTATTTTTGAACTTTTTTGTTGTCTTTTCTTTTTTATAAATCATTTTCCTTAGTTTCTTATTTTTATTAATTTGATGTTTTTCAACTATTTTTTTTTGTGTGTGTGTGTGTGTATGTTTTTTACTTTATAATAGAATTAATTTTTATTTTGTTTCTTTATTCCTTGTTGTTTCTTACCAAATAAGTTTTTTTTTTAATTCAATTTTCTTATCTTCAGAACATATAAGTCATGTTGAGAAACTGTTAGGATATTTGTTAATGAAAGAAATGAATAATAATAATGGGAAAAAACTAAACATAATGACAATTAATTAGTGTTTATTTTCTATCAAATAAATGGAAATAATTATTTAATTAATTATTTAAATAATGATAATAACAATAGTTCATACTTATACTTCTATGATTCTTTACTGATTTTATGGACTACCTCTGCTATTCCCTGTTCAATCCTCCTTTTTTTATATGCCACCATATGTATGTATACATGTGTTTTGGGATTTTTTTGAAGTTTGCTATTATGTTTTCATCATGTATTCTTTAGAGCGTGTCGGCCCGGCCACTGCTGAAATTTTATTGTTGGTTTAAAAAATGGATATGAAACACAAAAGATTAATACTTATAAATGAATGAAGAAGAAATAATAAAGTGAGAAAAACAATGTAATTTATCTAAATTAAAAAGGGTTTTCTGATTTTCAGTGATAATGATAATTAGGAATACTAAGAAAAAAAAATCATTGATGGTGGTGGTGTGATTTAAAAGCTTATGTGTGTATACACCCATGGTTTTGGCCTTACTGGCTAGCTAAAACATGAGATTCATACAAACCAAAATGATTTTCTTTGCCCTCCTATTCCAATAGATAACTTTATATTTCTCAATCTCCCTATCAGTGACATACCTACTGGCACTTAATTAAAATATCCTAGCATGGCACATGTAGGAGGGTACTTACTTGGCACACAAGTGTGCCTGTGCCACACACTGTACTGCCACAGTAAGCCTCTACTTGGGAATCACTGCTATGGATTTAAAAAAAAAATATTAATTTTGTTCATCGGGAATATTTTATTAATCTAAAATATTTGTTTGCTTTTTTCAAATGTTTTAATTCTAATATGGAACATGTACTCAGTGATTGGCTTTTTGAATGCATCCCACATTTTAAACTTCTGAAATTTATTTTAGGAATTTTATTGAGATGAGGCTTTTTTATAATTCAGTAATCTTTATTAGCAGGCTGTTGTCCTCATCTTGGATTAAGTGTTATTACACTACGTGATTGCTGAGGAGGCGGTTTCAAGCCTCAAAAATTCCTATCCGAGGTTGCGGTTAACCACTTGACGAAGGCCAGAGGGACAGTTGGCTGAAACGTAGTGTAATAAGACCTTATCCAAGATGAGGACAACAGTCCGCTAATAAAGATTACTGAATTCTGAAAAATTATAGAATATAAATGAGGGTTTTGATAATTCTTAGTACATAATCAGTAGAAATTATTTAAAAAATCTTGTAGAACATTTATTTGTTTGAATTTTTTTATCCATTAACTTAAATCATTTAGATATTGAAAAACTAAAATGATAGCTTACATTTTTTACCAGAATTATAGAAAAAATTGCTTTCAAATATTAAAAGATTTTTTTTAAAGTGTCAATGATAGTGGGACGTTTGAAATTACAAGAGTGAATTCTGTGTGCTTTTTTTTTTTTTTTTTAAGTGAAGTTCTCATTTACAATTATTCTTTTCTCTCATTATCATTATTGTTATTCATTTTGTTATTCACTGTTCTATACAAGCATTTATTCGGGGGTGGGAGGGTCATTTTCCTAATTAAAGAATCATTGTATGTTCAATTATTTCTCTTGAACTCCATTCCCCAATTCAGTCTAATAATACTTGACTAGTAATGATGAATTTTTTTGTAATAAATTAATCTTATTTAATTCTATATCAAATAACTTTTATAATATTTAATGTTGAATATCTTTAATTTATTAGCATTTTAAATTCATAATTATTGTTGGTTTAGTATTATTCAACAGTAATTGTGTTGAGGAATGTGAGATTATTTTATGTGTTCAGGACAAGTTAGATTTTCATAAATAGATAATATTTGGATTTTAGCTCTTAAGTCAAACTTTTTCTTGATGGATGGTCAAGAAGGAGGTGGAGAACAAGGCCAAGCCAGTGGTTAGGAATTAACTAAGATGAGGACAATAATCTAAGATAAAGTAATTTTATTTTGGTATACCCCTCTTAATTATGTTTTTCTTAAAAATTCATCTTTACTCTAGTTCAAATATTCAATAAAAGATATAAAAATAGTAGTTTGGTACAGACTCATTTCTATTATGTACACACACACATTTTCACTTATATGTATGTATATAAATAGATATATATTTCTAGGCAAATATCTATCTATTTGATATATATAATATGGGTTATTTATTCTCCAGCCAACATAGCAGGTCTTCTGAAACTATATTCTACTATCCTTATAAAATTAACAAATCATCAAAACACACATATGCCCACACATGCGCGTGTGTTCATGTATGTATATATGTATATATATATATATATATATCACAACTTTATATTACAGCTCCTAAGAAAGAAGTTTACTTAGTTTCTTTTCCTTGCCCATTGAATTTTTTTTTAATCTAAATGAATCTATATGAACAAATGCAAAGTTTGAGTTCTTTACATCCGCTGATATTAAGGCCGAAAAGCTGTTTCCTTCTTAAGGAATTCAGATTACAACTTTAAATACCCACTTAACTCTTAATGCATTTAAATGGGATTTCAGTTGAAAAATTAATACAAATTACATATGGCTTAATATTATTTTGATAATTCTCCATACCTACTACCTTTTATACATCAATTATTATTTTTTTTTTTTTTCATATAAACACAAGTATTTTTAGGTGTATTATTAGAAAGAGTCCTTTTTTAAGTCTATGTTTCAAATTTGCTGTTCTAGAGCAATGAGGATTTAATGAAGGGAGCTAATTAACATGATCATTGACCATACAGTTAAAGACTAAACACTATAAATAGATAAATACAATTACTATATTTCTATTTGTTTTTCTGTAATTTGGTTTTAAGTTATTTTCTAATAAACCACTTCATTTCTTGTCATATTTTATTGTCTAAATGAAAAAAACATTGGATTGTTTAAAAAATAGATAAAAAAAAGGTTTGACAAGAAATAAATATCTCTTTTGAAAAAAAGGAAAAGAAATAGATTTGAATGTGTATTTTCCCACTTGCCAAATTGACTCTGTTAAGAAAAACTTATTCAGGCATTTAAGATAATTCATCTAATCACCTAATGGTTGATTAAAAATTTGGTGTCAGATTATTTAGAAAGAATCCATTTTTCTTGAAATTATTGTTATATTCTAACTCTTATCTATGGTTGTTCACAATGGTTATTCGAATTTAATTATTACTTTAATTATTACCTTAATCATCAATTCATAAAATTGTGTTACAAATGTATGCTAATGATCAGTATTTCAACTGCTTTCTTCCTTTTAATTTATTCTTTGATATGTATATCATTTGTAAAATCAGCAAACTGCCTGAGATTTAATCTTACAAGTTGATTTCTTCCAGTACACCTTGGAACAATTGCTTGCTGCTACTTATAGTACTGCATGCACACAAGAATGGTTGGTCTTGTAAAACTATTGACTATCATTGACTGACAATACTGAAAGTGAATTTTTGCTCACTCAATGCCAGTTATAAATGAAACATTTAGTATTCAAAATATTTGTTGCAATGACTTCCATTAGTGGACTTTGCAAATCTATCCAGTTTTTAAACATTGTTAATTTTTTTTAAATTTATGATCAGAAAGTAGGACAAGTTTAAGGTTTCAATTCTTCATCTATAAAATCAGGTTTATTAGAGAATATCAACATGGTGTTAGCAGATTTTTTTAATACATTTTGTTTGATGTATACTTTGTAGTTTTTAAAATGTTTTTACTATAATTTTGTTCTGGATAGAAAAGAATTGAGGGTCTAAACAGCTGAAATGTGTGTGTGTGTGTTAGTCTTCACATGTTAAAGAGTTCTAAAAATACACACAAACAGCTGGAGCAGCAAGTGTCACTTATGTGACCCAAAGTGCTTGGATTCTGGGATGGGGTGTGTACATTAAATCACAGAGAGAGCGAGAGAAAGTAATACTACCAAGCTAATCAATGAAAACCACTTTAATAATAATAGTTGTAGCAGCAACAGCAGTATTGGCTTTTTATGGACCATCTTATATTGTAAGTGAATATGCACTCAGTGGGAATTGATTTCTTAGATAACACTTGATATATGGTTAGAGTAGCAGTTCTACCAAACATTATGGTATCCTTATCATCATAGCAAAAACAATAACCCTACAAGTATTTATTCCAAGGAATTAGACTTGTATTTACAAAAAAAACCTAAACAGCTTTCCTAGATATTGTTTAATGGAATTAAGTTTGGATTTCTTTATTCAGTGGTAAATCAGATCTCTTTATCTAATGCTAACTTTTTATTTCTAGGAATTATTTATAAATCTTGTTTTTAGACAAAACACTTTGTGTTTTAGTATCATATTGGGGTAATATATTGGTGTTGAAGAGATGAACATACACTACACTAATATGTTATTAGGGTCTTCTATAACAATTAATTTTTTTCTAAAATGCTTTCTTTTTTACTTTTTTTAATTCTGTTATTTCATTGATAGGTTTTATATGAAATAGTTTGTTTGTTTGTGTTTTACGGCATATCAACCATTTTAGGTCATTTAATGCCGAGAACAATTATTTTTGGTAAACGTTAGTTTTTTTGTACACACAGTTTTTTTTAATGACACAAATTACACTATTTGACCAATAGCTGGAGGGAATGTGGGGGTTTATACCTTTCCCAAAAGACTACAGGTCGAAGACGGTGTCGTGAGCTTTGTCATAATAAAGACGTCCCGACAGATTTCTTGTCAACCGAAATAGAGAAATAAATAAATTTTAAAAAAAACGCCACTAAAAAGAATTATTAAAACTACTGCTTTAAATCGAGAACTGTGAACCTGTATGTGTTAACACTAAAAAATCAGCAAAAAAAAACGAGCACGTAAAACTGGCCTTGTGCCAAACTTTGGTTGGTGCTCGACCAAGTAGATATATCCTTGTGATCGGCGTCTCTCGAATGAGGTCATTATCAGGAAATTGTTTGATCTGCTGCGTTTTATAGAAAATCTAAATTTCCTGTCACGTCCAGACAGCCAAACCACCTCTAATATCTTCCTTCTATCATTTTGTTTTAAATATTAAACATGCCTGTCAACCGTTCAATCGCAATTATTTTTCTAAAAAAAAAATCGACACTTAAAATAGACTATCGTTTCAACCATTGATCGATCTGTTTAATTCCGACTCGATTTGCATATTAACGACCTATTCTAATTAATGGTTTGTGATTCAGTTCGTTAAAGAAAATAAGCGAAGGGCAGCGAGGATGGAGCAGTCAGTAGTAAAATCTTGGGCTTTAGAATAGTATATTTTTGTTATGAATGGGTGAATCTATTATGAAAAAAAAAAGATTAATAATACTGATGATGATGATGATGATGATGATGATGATGATGATGATGATGATGATATTCACGACAATGAAACAAGAGGAAGAACGACAACGTGAACAAAAATAGAGAAGAAAGCCTAGTTATAAATATGTTAGCAATTAAAAATGGTGTGTGAGGTAGCAAGTCAAATGAGGTAAAAGATCCTTGAAAGCTAGTTCAAAATTATTCCTTATTGAACTTCTAATTTATTTTTTTTTTTTTTAGGTGGTATTTTTTGTCATTATCTTGTTTTTTTAACGGCATATTGATTATTTCTGTCATTTAATACCGAGATCATTTGTTCTTCACAATTATCTTTATTTTGTTCACTAGTTATTACAAACAGGATTCTTTGACTACTTGACCGATAGGTGGAGATTTGGGAGGTGGAAAGGGCATTAATACCTTTCCTAAATTTCCCAAATCTGTAAATGAACTGAATGTGAGTTGAACTCATTTAAAAAAAGGGGAAGGCCAACATACAATATATTTTTCTGTAAGATATGTCGAAGTTATTAATTACTTAGACTAAAAACTTTGTTACTAGAGTAAACAGACATAGAAAACTTATTAGTATTAAATATAGGAAAAATAGTATTTTTTTAGTAGAGAGTGGATATATACCCTTAAGACTTGGTGATCCCATAAAAACTGCGATTAGAAATTATATTTACTTATCCTTTTCTAATGATTAATCGCTTTGTCAATAGGGCATTACAATACGCTGACTGCCCTTGTACAGAGGGTAAAAGTCTCCTAACTTAGTCACCTGTTGGCCGTGCGTATCGACCCGTGATGTCTAAAGATGGGATCCCGGTGGTTGAACCTGCTATAAATAGGGTATGAAGAGGTCATGGTTCCGCAACACGTCACTTTCGCCCTTACCTGGGATAGACTGGAGGTCAGTGACGCCTAATCCGATCAATCGACTGGTCAGGTCAAGCCTTAAGGCTTACAATAACACCAAGTTGAGGGAAACTATAACTAAAAGTACTATTGGTTAAACGACAACCCAACCAAATATATGGGCGTTAGAAGGGGCTGGCTGGGAGTCAATCAGTCCGCGGTGATATTTAAGACCTGGACATGGTTATAAACCATTCATCCTGTTCACTCAAGTGTTGGGCATCGCAACAATTGTGGCAGTGAGTGCTCTGGGCCTCTCACGAAAGCGAGTATGCGAGTGTATTTAGTCCTGACCTTTTTACGACAATTGTCCACGTTCCATAAGCGTTATCAGTTACTATATCAATTTATGTTAGGTATTTTTTAGCATGTTGAAATTATTACCTCTTGATCAGTGTTTACGGACTGTGAACAGTCTACCTCCAGAGATTGAATACAGAGTTCAGTCCGTAGGTCCGTAAAAGTTCCCAAGGTCCCAAATGAAGATTCCCAAATACTAGTAATAATGCCTTACGAAGGTTGAAGGTCACGGGGGCCGAAACGCTGTGAAGATAATGAAGATAAGCATTGAAATCCGAATAACTTGAATAAAGATAACTCTGGAATAGCCAATTGTTTTATTTCCTCGTGGTTCTATCCAAATAAAATGATGAAAAATTGAAAAAAATGAAAATAAGAGAAGACCAAGACAGAAAAAAAAGAATGTCTGCTTGAAACAATGTAGTCGAGGAAAATATCGAAGTGTAAGAAGAAGAATCCCCAGAGTTCTCGTAATAATAGTGCTTACTAAAGCTAGAGGAATACACTAAAATGCAGTGACAATAGGTAAGGGATTAAACCCTTGAATACTCAAATCGTATCGTGGGAGTTCAAATACATATTTCGAAAGTATTTGGTTTGTTTGTTTGTTTGTTTGTTTGTTTGTTTGTTTGTTTGTGTTTTTACGGCATATCAACTATTTTAGGTCATTTAGAGAACAATCATTTTTGGTAAACGTTAGTTTTTGTTCACACAGTTTTTTAATGACACAAATTACACTATTTGACCCAAAGCTGGAGGGAGTGTGGGAATTCATACCTTTCCCAACAGTATTAGTACGAATATGAACGCAAACAAAACAACTGGGATTCGAACTCGCGTACTACGATTCCTAGGTCCGACTGCCTACCAAGTGGCCCAAATCGACTTCCCCGTATGTATTGCGTTTCCAACAAATAATGATAGTTTTATTAAATAGCAAAATATTTCAAATATTTCTTGCTACACGTTTTCATTCGCCAACTAATTTAAAAAGACTTGATTCGTCTATTGTATGTATTAGAGGATAGGAGCACTTGTTAAGCAACGTTCAGTCTGTCCAATACTTAGATGAGTAACTACTTAGGAATACTAGTTACCGTTAGCAACAAATAGGCGGGTCAGTGGTTCTGGGCACGAAGGGGAGCAGTCGAATCCCCGTTTGTGTTGAGTGACATGCTCCCTCCTTTCCACTATGAAATTCATGAGTTGACAAGCTTAGAGCTTTTTTATAATCTATTTTTCTTATAAAAATGACCGATGTGTATTTGTTGTATTATTATTATTATTCAAATGTATAGTGCCACGCATTGAAGGCATTAGATTAATTTATCCTTATTTTTAGGCCATTTAAATGTCATCTTTTGTATTGATTTTGTTTTAATTATCCCTATTTCTTTATATAAAAAATTTACTATGTTTTTTATAATTTTACTAACATTTTTATGTCGTCATTTTTGACCGTGCCGATCATGCTAGTTTAATTGAATGATGGTTAGGGTTGAGATTAAGGTTGAGATAAAGGTTAGGTTTGAGATTACGGATAGTCAAAACAAACGATAAATAAGGCTACCACCATTGAAAGCCATAGTCAAAAAGGATATCAAATATCTTGATACCATGAAAACTATTTTTCAGCCACAACCGTGCCGGTCATGCTAGTTAAATTTAAATCATTAGCGGAGTCAGGTAAAGGTGAAGAATAGCGGTCCCGTTTTTTAAACGCACTACTTTTTGTGCGTTGCTGAAACGCACTCGTGTGAA
>JAYKTE010037182.1:0-15140 GCA_036873565.1 Xipholeptos notoides
CATTTACCAAAAATTATTCTTCTCAGCATTAACTGCCCTAACATGGTTGATATGCCGTAGAACACAAATAAACAAACATAAGATCTTCCCAAGTTTGTCAAAAAATATAATCAAAGCATAGATAAGTCAACTTAAAGATGAAAAATCAAGTCTGAAAACATGAAAAAAAATAATATAAAAAGTTGTTTGTTCTTTTTGTATTTAACTTAATAGTTGGAAAAAGAATAATGTCCACATTTCAACAGCTTGATTTTACTTACCTTTAAGAATAGAGAGTTCTGTAAACCTCATCATATCATCCCACATTATAACAGTAATATGGCTATAATTCTTCTTGATGTAATTAATTACTGAACGAATGTGAGCAAAAAACATTTGTTGACTCGACAGTTTCTCTGCACTCATTCTTTTCTGGCAGCGTTCACAGACTCCAATATGGTAAACCTGGAAACGAAAAGAAAGATAGTGAGGATATTATTAAGATCAGTTGGGAGCAGTGTGTGGCTGGGCAAAGAAAGGAGATTTGCCCAGTGGAAGGAGAGGAGACGTCGACAATAGCGGGCAGCATCAGTGGCAGAAACTGGAGAAGCAGAAGGGATCTACGCCTGCAGTAACTGCAACAGGGTCTGCCACTTCCAAATCGACCTGATCAGTCATAGCAGGTGCTGCGCTACTTAGCGTAGCCAGTGTGTAGGGGGCGCATTTCTCCATGGTCTCTTGAGACAGACAGATGCCATCATCATATAAAGATCAATCCCTGAGTACGGACATTTATTTGCTAAAAAGAATACAAGCAAATTAGGCACAAGGCCATAGAATTTTATGGGGTGGGGTTAGAACTTGGGTTGGCCATTGCTAATCCTTATGCTTAACTAGACTCATTCATGACCCATTCACTCATTCGCATCTTATAAAAGTACCATGCGTCTTTCAGACAGACTTACAGGCCAGACACCAAAATACCACATTTGCTCTATGGACTTATCCCTATTTAAAATATCTCAGGGGATGATGATGGATGAATTATATATGTACAATTTGATGAAAAGGGCCTTATATAAAAACATGCTTAATTGCCATGCATATTAGCTATGAAGAGATAAGAAAAAAACCTACGATAAGCTTATCAATACAAGTTATCTTAGCAGTTACTATATATAAATTAAGGGTTGTACTACCATAAGCTAGGGTATTATTATTTCAACTCGTGTATTAGGATTCTGAAGTTCGACTGCCTACCCATTGTTGTATTTGAAGAAAGATAATATCAATTCATAAGGAGCATGTTTTCACTATAATAAAGCTTGCAATATTTAACTAACATTATCAAAATAATCCTGATCAGGTTGCAACACAATAGATTTATAGATAACTAGAACATTTTGAAATAATTGAGAAAAAATCTACCTAAAAATCTACCTCTAGATTTTTCATTCTCCTTAAGGAGGTAGGAAAAAAATATTTTGCCCATGAATGCCAATACTTTCCTGAAAATCATAGTATAGGCTGTGGGCTCAAAGGTCTTTATTACTCTAGATATTTCATTCTGTGACCGACACTTAAGGTGAAAGGAAAAAAAATTGGCAAATGAATGCTAATACTTTCATGAACATCATACTATTTTTCCCTAAGCGCAGATATTTTGAGATGAGAGTTCAACAACAAAACATTTAATAAAACCATCATTGATGACAGTAAATATTATTGCAGTAAATAAAAAGCTAAATTGTAATTGGTCGGATTTGGGGACAAAAGTAGCCAAAATTCAAGTATCCTAATTGTATATTAAGATTGATATAACAAATTAATTCAAATTAATTCCGCTTAGAGAAAGTTACGGAAAAATTTCTTATGATTTTCAGAGACAATTTTTTTCAAAAAATTACGCCCATCCTTTTTAAAGTGATTCCCACACTTCCAGTAACAACTAGAAAATGATGGTATTTTTTTTGGCACATTTTTCTTTCAATGATGTTTAATTTAATGTCTTTACCTCATCAGCACCAATGTGAAATCTTCGCGTTTGTGGATGCAACTCTAAAATCTGATCAATCATCATTTGTAGAATTTTCATAGAATCTGAAAAAAAAATCCAAAATGTCATATTTTTTTCTTTGCACCTGAAGGGCTGATATATTGGCCCTGGTGAGCTATGGAAAAAAAACACAGCTGACCCTCCATGATCTTCTAATAAAACGGGTCTGATTGGCTAGTCGGTAATTTTGCTATGTCAGGGTCAAAAGGATTAAAAAACTAGCTGAACATCTATCCAATAATGATTGGTAAATAAAAAAAAGGGATTATAAGTTTAGGTTTATAAGATATATTGTTAAAACAAGTGGCCCTGTTCCAACCAGATGGTTACCAAATTAGGATAGTTTGTGATGGAAGAAAAAATTATAGCTAATAATGTTACTTCTCAGGTCAAGTTACCCCCTGATGACTAAATATCAATTAAACTGGTATTACTACTTAGGGACTGAACACAAATGTCCAGAAAATGCTAAAATCACCAATTTAAAAAAAAAAATCCCCAAACTAAACACTGATAAAATATAATCTGGACTATGAATTCTCATTTAGTAGCTCATTTACTAAGGTTGGTTGACAAAGGGTGTAGAATAACTACATTAAAGACAAGGTGTATCGAAAAGCTGCGCAAAAGATTGGAAAAAGGAAAGAATTGGCTAGTATTCCAGCTAAACCTAGTTAAAACCTTCATATTTGCATTCATTGTAGGCTTCTTTGCAAGTCTCTTGTGAGACTCAAATGCCACTTACATTTCAGTAGCATGAAACATCCAACTAGGCATATTAAGTTGTCCACCCTCATACGTCGAAAATGATATATTTGATCATAACTTCCAAACTATGCAGACTTTCATTGGGATGAATAAAAATAAGAAACTAACCCCTATGATTTTATTATCAGATGCAACAGATGCCCAATTATAGGTGTATTTTCAATGATATTAAATTAGTATGTTATCTCACATTATCTCCCATGAGAGTATTAATCTCATGGGATTTATATAGTAACGTGAAGAGTTTATTATAAGCCTTCATAACACTTACATTGCCATGAGAGTATTCAGAACAGTGAAATCTAATAAGTTTCTTGCTCATAAAATAGTAATTATTTGTCATAAAATGACTGCTATTATACAATATAAATACATAAATGACAATTTAAGTTTAGTATATTTAGGCAGAATATCCTTATTCAGACATATTTCATTAAAAAGAATTTTAATTTTCCTTTTTAATATTTCTTATTTTATTTTCAATGAGACAGAGGGTATTGTTTTCAAGCTATAATCCTGACTTTAATTGATATAACTCCATTTAAATTTTGAGATGAGGCATTAAAAATTTACATTATATCTACAAATCAAGAATTTGACTTTATCTCAGTTATTATATAAGTACAGCATTTCTGAGATGATGAATCGTTATCTTACCTGGATGGGTTGGACATAAGGCTGAAGGGTAAGGAGCAACTTCACGGATCTTCTTGAATTTCTCATGCTTCAATACAAACTACGGATATAGAAATAACAGAATACATAATAGAATTGTTGTCATTTGCTTGGAGGATTTTGCATTTAATCTAAAAGAATAAATCTAAAGGTCTATGAATGGCCGGATACCAAAAGACATCTTGTATAGCAAGCTCAACATCGGCAGCAGACCAACTGGCAGACTACACCTCTGATTTAAGGTGGTTGGCAAATGGGACATCAAGTATGGTGGTATCAACCCTGCTGACCTTGAACCAGCTGCTGCTGATCGCGATTCATGGAGACTCAGGGTCGGGAGCATCATGCGGCTGGGCAAGAAGAGGTTTGCCCAGTGGGAGGAGAGGAGAAACCGGGCAGCATCAGCAGCAGAAACTGAACAGATCAACTGCAGCAGGGTCTGCCGCTCCTAAATCAGCCCGATCAGTCACACCAGGCGCTGCACTACTTAGTGTGGCCAATGTTTTAGGGGGCGCATTTCTCCATTGTCTCTCAAGACGGACAGATGCTATCATCATCATCATCATCAAAGGCCTATCACAATATTACCATATAAAGTTATAATGATGTTGAAATTTCATTGATCTTTTTTTAATATCTTAGAGTAAAACTTTTTTGTCAAAGAATATATTTACTTGGTCGAGCAGGAACCCAAATTAGGCACAAGGCCATTTTATATGCTCATTATATCTCTGGGCTTTTGTAATCAGTGTTGCTCTTCACCTTGGTGATATATCTACTTGGTCAAAGAGCACAAACCCAAGTTAGGCACAAGGTCATTTTATGTGCTCATTATATCCGAGCTTTTGTAATCAGTGTTGCCCTTCACTAGATGAGTTACTCTCCTAACTTAACGAGCCTTATCTGTCAGAGAAAAGTGAAAGTGAATGTAATGGTTTTGACTGGGATTTGAATTTGTGTAATATGAATCCAGAGACCAAGCTTTTTACACTGCTCCAACCTCGCCTCCCCCATAAAATAATCATCTTCTTTGTCAAAGAAATATAAAAGGAAGAAAGAGGATTTCTTTAGTTAGGGATAAATCATCTATAATTGTTGATAAATGGTTTGACAGTAACCAAAGAAAGCGAGCACACTTTTTTCTTCATTTATTTTTTATTGAAGAATGACATTTTACTCTGAAATATTAAAAAAATAAATGAATCATCTATATATTAATTATAGCGTGTGCGTTCCTGTTCATTCATTCTTTTGTGTGTCACGCTTATATTAAAAGCAACGACCTTACCTCCCTTTAACGTTAACTCGTTAACTTTTGAAAATCAATCCCTTTCCAAAGATTTTCAAAACATTCTACAGTTTGAAATTGGCTATTTTATTTTATAATTAAAAAAGTGTCATGTTGAGAGGAGGCAGAAAGTTTTTTTTTTTAATTATGATGAAAACTTTTAAAAAAAATTCTAAGCAATTAATTTGCAGATTTGAACTATTTCTCAAGATTTTTTTAAATTTAAGAATGTTAAATTTACTTTCTGATATTTCAACTACTGGGGAATTTCCACAGGTTTTGCTGGTATGTATTATTTTATTTTAGAAAAGCAGTTTTATCTATTATTTACTTACTATAATGAAATTGATGTTGAAAAGAAAAAGGATTTATGAACTCACCTCAAAATGTCCAAACGTCTGAATAAGTGGAATGATTTCCATTTTGTTATGTTCAGCCAATTGCTGAATGCGTTGGATGTCATCTTTACTGAGAGGAAAAAATAATAATAATAATCATTCTTTAGTAACAAAATTGATTCACCTTAATAAAATTATCAAAAACCCATAAAACAAATTTAGGAATTAGTTAAAAAATTGTCTCTTTAAACTTATTATTTTGGTATTTTCTATCAAAACAGTAATGAAAAACATGAAAAATATTTATGGAAATTTAAGGTAAATAATTTACAATTCAAGAAAAGGAACATAGCTTGAAATTTGTGTTAGTAATAGGATTTTGGAATCCTATAAAACTGGCAGCTATTGTTACATTGACCAACTTTGCAGTATAATTAACTTATCTCAAATAAATCAATTAGTTCAATGGAATAAAACTTGACTGTGCTTCATAATTAGTGATGAAATTAGCTGTTTTCTGTCATTACTCTGTGATTTTGCACCTTATAAAATGGGAGACAATAGCTTTGTCAGAGGTAAAAAAACAAAACTTTATCAAAAAATGAAAACAAAAGAGTACACACCTATAAGCATATTCAGTTGCAATTGTTTGTAACTCTCCTTGGTAAGGAAACATATCTTCATATTCAATCAGTAATCCATCAGTTCCCCATTTGTGAAGTAAGGGAAAAACCTTAAAAAATTCAGAAGAAGAAAATGATTTATATTTATTTGAAACAATAAAACATGTTTTAAGGAAAATAAATTCTGTTGGAAAAATTAACCATTTCAGAAGTTAAAAATCTTTACAACTCATGATACTTGGTAGTTTTTGAGAGAGAGATATTTTTCATTATTTATAACTTCCAATTTTTGTATCTCAACTAAATTTTGAAATCAAAATTATCTCTCTCTTTTTCTTAATAAGCATGCACCATAAAATGTTAATTGATACAAAACTGTCTGATATTTACACTATTGATACGAAACGTTAAGAGAATTTAACCCTTGATGCAGTGAAGACTGTCAAACAATTGCCATAACCGAGTACATTTTGCAAAGTTAGATTTTTTTTTCTAACAATTCAACTATTTCATATTCTCAATAATATTCCCAAATACTATTTTTCAAATGATCTAACATTGTTGCCACAAAAAAGATTAATTGTTATAACAGCAATATGAACTCACCTCAGCCAAATAATCAAGTTTTGGTGGGGCGCCCTTTAAGTCCAAATGGACAATGCTTAAAAAAAAAAATTACATATATAAGCATACATAAGTAAAAAAATAAATATATGCATTGGGGTGGTCTGAAAATCATCAACAAGTTTTAATTTGACATAATGTCACATTCTTATTTTAAGAAATAGATTCAATGACTCCTCATCTAAATAAAACGAGGTTGGAGCAGTGGATAAAGCTTGGTCTCTGGAATCGTATTACAGGAGTTCAAATCCCAGTCAAAACCATTGCTGTCTCGGGCAGATGAGGCTCATTAACTTGGGAGAGTAACTCATTTGGAGGAAGGGTAACACTGATTACAAAAGCCCAAGGATATAATGAATACATAAAAATGGCCTAGTGCCTAACTTGGGTTTCTGCTCGACCAAGTAAATATATCCTCATCTAGATAAAAAAGCTTATTTGTTTGTTTGTGTTCAACAGCATATCCACCATTTTAGGTCATTTAATGCCGAGAACAGTCATTTTTGGTAAATGTTAATTTTTGTTCACACTTTTTTTACGACTAACACAATATGCACAATTCAAGCCATAGTTGGATTCATACCTTTTCCCAAAGCTATTAGTCTGAAAAGGAACGACTGGGATTCGAACTCACGTACTACGATTCCGAAGTCTGACTGCCTATTCATTGGGCCAAATCGTCTTCTCCAAAGCTTATTGTATTCTATGCATCATTTAGAAATTTCATGCATTAATTTGGAGAAATAAGGGGTTGTTAGTATGGATGTGACAATATGCTTTTATTGAAGATTCTACTCATTACTTAACTATTTTGCGATTTTACCATTTCTTCTAATTCTGCAGTTTTTAGTAGGGTTGTGACAATATGTTTTTTATTAAAAATATTCAAGTCACAGCCCTAATAACTAGGGTTATGACAAGAATATTCTTTAATAAAAGCATATTGTCACAGCCCTAGTTGTTGTCAATGACTTTCTATCATACATACAGCACAGAATCTATAATTTATAATAAAGACCATTGTGCATTTATTTATTCCTATATACTTATCTTGTCATGCTTTAAAGATTACAGGCAAAAACTTGTAGCCCATATTGAGAGGAAAACCACACTGACCATCAGATTGCCTTCATTATTTTCATCTTAATTTGTGATTGTGCTACCAACTGAGCCATTACTGCTGTACAGATATTTCATTTATTTTCTTTGCTTCATTATTAAAATGGGATATACGAACTAGATTTTTGATAAATGAGTAGAATAATTGTTTGAAATAGTTTGTTTCATTGATTAATGCATAAGATTTAGTTTGAAATGAATTAGATGAAAAAAATGCAATATTTAAAGGTAAATTTCATTAAATTATTTTCAAAACCTGTTATTTTTAATGGGCATACACACTAGATTAAATTAGTTCATTTTGTTAATTAATGTATAAAATTTAGTTCGAAATGAATTATATGTGGAAAAAGGATGCAATTTAAAAAAATAGTAGGATTTAATTGAAATCCTAATATCAATTAGATTAAAATGCAAGATGGATTAAAAGGAAAGGAGCGAGATGACGAAATATAAACAAAAGCAAGTGAGGTGTAGGTGAAAAGCAAGTGAATTCTAAAAGTATTAATCGGACTATTTTCCTCAGCGATATTATTTTCTTTCTCACAACATTTCGACCAAATCACTCTTCAGCCTTCCTCAGGTGTCCTGAATTAACTCATATTGTATTTAGATCGATCTTCTTTATCTTTTTTTTTTTTAATTTAGTATTGGTTTTATTTTTCTTCTTTTGACGGAAGATTTGTTTTTATTTTTGTTGTCAAGCATTTATTTTTCAGTAAGCTCCATGAGTGTTTTAATGAGTGTTTATGTTCTTTTTTAAGTAAATTTTTGTTCTTCTAGATAAAAATAAGGCCAACACTAAATTAGAAAAAAAAAAGATAGATAAAGAAGATAGATCTAAAAACAATATGAGTCAATTTAGGACACCCAAGGAAGGCCGAAGGGTGATTTGGTTGAAATGTTGTGAAAAAGAAAATAATAGGGATGAGGAAAATAGTCTGAATAATACTTTTAGAATTCATCATGCCTCACCTGGTATTGATCTTCATACTTACTGATAAAACTCTGGGTCTGGAGTCGCCATGGACAGAATTTTTAAATTAAGACTTGTAAATTTTTGCTATAAGAAAACAAAGATAACCAAAATAACAGTTTAATCAAAATCTAATTATTTGAAAAAACAAATGAATTTAAAAATATGTAAAATTTCTTCCTTTTTATTATTATTGTAAAATATCAGAATAGCTTGATGTTGCTCACACAAGTCAGAAAATCTTTGGTATGTATGGCCAAAAATATGATTTTAGGAAAATTGGCTCACGTAAATTGGCCAATTTTCACTCGGTAGGAAAATTTGCCCATTTTTTGATAACTGATGACTTAAATCGATTAAAAAATTGATTTAAAGACAGTTTTCTTGGGGGAGGTGGGGGCTTAAAGGGTGTAAGCGCCTGCTAACATACCACCTTCAATATTTCGGGAGTCTAGTGGGTGGGGGGCGCTAAAGACCCCCTTCTGACTCAAAACGATTAAACAATTTATTTTGAATTTAGGAGTGTAAAAGTAAAACCCCCTGTTAAAGACCCCTATAAGTATTTTTAAAATAAGGAAAGAATATTTGTTGTTGTTTTGGTGCTGTTGCTGCTAGTAGTTGTATTTTCAAACAAATGGTTGTATTTATTTATTTTACTTCAATCAATTACTGGTTTTAATATGCATATTTTGCTAATTCAAACTTTTAAACTGAAAATAAAATAAAAAATGAAGGTGCAAGTTGACATTTTTTTAAATCAGTTATCAAAAAATAGGTGAATAATGGGCCAATTTTCCGTGAGCCAATTTAAATCAAGGGTTTGTTTTCCAAAATTTGTTGGAAGTTCATGCAAAACTATTATTTTCTTATTAAAAAATTGTAAAAGATGTATAAAAATTTGTGAAAAATGATTTTTTAAAGAGAATTATAACGTCTTTTAAATATATTTACGACAAAATGTTAAGTAGACTTTTTTTTTGAAAAGATTCGTTCTCGTGTTTTCAATATGGGGGATCGATAGCGTTGTATGTAAAAGTGAACACCTCAATGATTTTTTTCCCATTTTCTTTTTTTCTTTTTATAATTTGGTCAATTTTTTGGAATAATATTACGCAGAAAAAATTGAAAAAAAGCGAAAAGAAAAAATTATAACAGGTCGTCCGTCCGCCGGACTCACCGAACCCCCGCCCCGGGTGTCTGAATTTACTACCACAACCAAAATAAATAAATAAAGAATAAATAATTTAGGCAACTAATTCGGACGAATGGATCATCATCAGCAGTTACTCATTAAAACGAACCAAAACTATTTATTTCATATTTTTAAGTTATTTCATTAAAAAAAAAATATATATCATTTTAATCAGTTATTTCTTCTCAGGCAAATTATCACAAATTCTAGATAAATAAATTAAAAGAAAAACAAAATATAAACAAAACTCATTGGTCAATTTTTTGGAATCCTCTAAGTTGATGAGGCTTCATCCCGGATTGTTTAAGAGTTCGGGACCGGATATGTCTCTTATATCTGGGTTTCTCTTATATTCGTTTCTAATTTGTATACAAATTAGACACAGGCTCTTGTTACACTGAATATTTATTTTTCGAACTGTTGTCCTCAAATGACTTGACATTCCTACATAATTAAGACCTAAGTATCAATTTGCTGAAACGTTGTGAAATTAACTTAACACTACCATAACAACAACAGTCCGGAAAAATTGTATTTGAAATTAAACTCATGGATTTTAAATTTTGCTTCTCTACTTCAACTATAAAAACTAATACAGTGTAACCCGGATATAAGAGATCTTTGGTCCCAAAATTAGAGCCTGTTGTGTCTAATTCATATACAAATTAGAAACGGATAGAAGAGAAACCCGGGTATAAGAGACTTCTTCGGTCCCAAAAACTCTCGGGTTACACTGCAATCTAAGAAGAAGAATTGCTTTGTTTTTATTTAAAAAAAACCTTATTTGTAGGAAAAGAAATTATAAACTGGATATTTTTCGGTTGAAAATTTAATGAGTACTTAATTAATTCCGTCATTAGGTTTTAAGGCGAAATAGGAAACAACGAATTAATCTATCAAAAATCTATGTTTGTTGTTCTATTGCTATGGTGATAATAATGATGATATCGATAATAATAGTGGTAATAAATTTCTCACCTGTTTCTGTGAATTATTTGTAGTAAATGCAGGGTTTTTGGCTCAAAATTTGTCATGCTCGACTTAGACCGGCATTTTCATAAAATCGATTAGTTATGGCTGCATTTATGAGTTGTCTCCCTTTAAGCAGATGCTCGACTCGCCCCATCTCTCCACTGAGACAAAAGCCTAGGAGTTATTATATGTAGTTATTTTGTTTGTTTATTTGTTTGTGTTTTACGGCATATTAACCTTTTTAGGTCATTTGGTGCCTATAAAAATCATTTTTGGTAAACGTTGGTTTTTGTCCACACTTAGTTTTTTGAATAACACAATACACACTATTGAACCCGTAAGCTGAGGGAATAGGGATTCATACCTTTTCCAAGGATTAGCCCAAATGTGAAAACAAACGGAACTGGGATTCGAAGTCGCATTGGGTACTACTACTTACTACTATTCCGAAGTCTGACTGCCTATCCACTGGCCTCCGTAGTTATTTTGAAATACCATAAAGGATCTTCTTTGGTCAGAGTGAGATCTCTCTGCCACTCTGACTGCTCACAAATAAGGATGTTTGTTCTGCAATTTTAGGGTGACAGTCAGAGTGTTGGCAAAGAGATGTGACTGATGAATGGTCAGAAGGGACGTAAAAGTTAAAAAATATAACTGTCGGTATTAATAAAGTTTAAGCGAGAAATTAGGAAGAAAAATTCACTCATATGCTCTACGAAATAAATCCTTATGGCACATACCTCCGTCGTATTTAGGGTTGGAATTAGGGTTAGGGTGGGGTTGATTTTTATAACAAATCATTATTATTAAGTGGGGGTTATGGTTAGGGCTAGAGGGGGGATGGATTGCCCTGAAAACGGTTAGCAGCAGATTCTTGTTCAGCATACCAAAATCTATAAGAAAAATATACGATTTGACGCTTAAACCTTTACCAAAACAGTTAGCAGATTCTTGCTCACAGCCACAGACAGCACACCAAAATCTACAAAAAAAATAAATTTTCTTCTACTAGTAGTACGATTTGATGCTTAGACTTAAACTAAACTTTACTCAACTTTCCCAGATGAATAGTAGTTACTGTTTTTAATCTTGCTTTAGTTTTTCTATATTTAATTAATTTTTTATTTATTGATTAGGTATTTAGTTTGATTTTAAAACCTAAAATAATCGATAATTTTTGTGTGGGTTTTTGAAATTTTTGAAGTTGCACTTGCACGGTGTAAAATAAATATTTAGCCCCTCTATTAGACCTCCTCCGAAATATTGAGAGTGGTAACAGGGGCTTAACCCTTTACGCACCTCACTCCAAAGAAAACTGTCTTAAAATAAATTAATTAATCGATTTAAGTCATCAGTTATCAAAAAATGGGTGAATTTTCCTACCCAACGAAAATGGGCCAATTTTTTGTGGTCCACTTTTCCGTCGGCCAATAATTTTCCTAAAATTGTTTATTTTTGCATCATCTTCATTCGCTTTACATCCTTTACGCACCTCCCCCAAAGAAAACTGTCTTAAAATCAATTAATTAATCGATTTAAGTCATCAGTTATAAAAAAATGGGCGAATTTTCCTACCCGGCAAAAATGGGTCTATTTTCCTAAAATCACTTTTGGGCCACCCTTATTTACCTATATTAACTGTATTAATTTATTTACACATTTTAATTTACAACTCAATAATAAAAAATAATATTTGATACATATAGTATTGAAAATTCAATTTCTCAACTAAATGATAAATCCAAGCATTTTATTAAACAAATTAATTCTATATCAAAATAATAAATAAATAAGTCCAAATTATCATTTGGACTTATTTCTTGATTTGTCTATCTAATTATATAATTTAATTATGTAATTATTAGACAAATCAAGAAATAAAAATTGTTATCACCTCTCTGGGAAGAGAATTAAGGCTAAGACTGTCTTTTTTAAATTATAAATAATAAAAAAATCGAAAAGAAAATAAATTGTTAAAAAACTTATAGCCCCCTTTTTTGCCGACCAAAAACGCCTGGCCTCCCTTCTTGAAAACAAAATTGAATTCCAAAGAAAGAAGCTACTATATAAATCTGAAGAAACCCAGCAGCCCTTTATCCGTACACAACGTCAAACGCACACCCGACCCACACACGTATGCCACAGTGAAGATGAACAAAACAACACTTCTTTCTTACTATTGCCACTTGTAGATATATTTTTGCGCTAAATGTTGTCCAGGTTGTTTGTTCTTATTCTAGATCTCCAGCTCTTGGCAACTGGAAATATTTAAATTAAAAATAAGTTTAATAACGTAACTAAATCAAATGTCTGTCCGTGGTTTGTGGTTGTTTGTTCGCCTGTACTGTCTGTAGATGACATGCTGATCTCATTTCGCATTAGTCTTCTTCTTCTTCCAGGAAATGAGAAAAAAAAAAATGATGTCCATCCCTAGAAGTAGAAATATGTTCATATTTGGCCAGGATTTATATAATTTGAATTTTTTTTCATAAATCAAACTTACAATCTCATTTCAAACTAAAACGTAAAAAGTATTCCTTCTTTTCAAGGGAAGTAAGTTGGTAAAAATAAGAAATTTTTTAAAGGTAAAGTCAAGTAGTGAGTGATATAAAAGTTGGAAATCTTGAGACAAAAAACTAAAAAAAACAAACAACCAAAACTCAGAAAAGGCTGTCAGTTAACACTTAAAAATACTAAACAACAAAACCAATATTAAAACAGACAACACACACCAACCACAGAGTGAGCGGCGCGCGGCCGGCGCTCACTCTGCTGCCGCTTGTAATATTTTTTTAAATAATAACTAAAAAAAAAAAAAAAGATAGCAAAAATAAGTTGAAAATTTGTGCAACCACTTTTTCACAGACTAATGTTTTTTTTTCTTGTGCTTCTCTTAGTCACTGAACACAAGGGGAAAATGATAATCTAATATAAATATCTTTTTAACGAAAACAGACAGGGAGGGCTAACTGAGAAATTTGGTAAAGTTTAAGCGTGAAATCGTTAGTAGAAGAAAATATCTTTTTCTTGTAGATTTTGGTGTGCTGAACAAGAATCTGCTAACCGTTTTCGGGGCAATCCATTCCCCAGAGACCTGACCCCCACTTAATACTAATGATTTGTTACAAAAATCAACCCTATTCCTAACCCTAAATACGACGCGTTTTGGGAGTGTTTACTGTTACTGTTCATGTGAGTTCGTAATGTGACGCTCAAACTTTACTAATACCTTAAGAAATTTCTGAGAGCTTTCAATATTTAAATATTAATATCAATATTAATATAATACAATATTAACTTTTTAGAAAGTAAGACGGAAAGCAGAGGCAATAAAAAGGCCGTGTTGTGTAATCAACATAGTGTCCAGTGTCCAGTATCATGATGCTGTGTCGACTGTCGCATATATCAATGAAAAATTTTAAAATTGCTACTTAAAATCGAATTTTCAATGAAAATAAAACTTTAAAAATCAAGATAAATAAACTAGAAAAAAAAATCATTAATAAGCGAAATATTTGATGAATATTTTGGATTTATTTACCGACCGGAACAAGGAAATGAACTTTTTTTCTACGTTCTTAGGCGGCACTAAGATGGCTATAACTTTGGAGACTTATGTCAACACTGTGATTGAATTATCAGACGAAGGTGAGATACCTTGATTTATTATTTGAATAATATATAATAAACACCCTTATATAAGTGTGTTTTCTTATAACTGACCACATTTTTACTCTAGTTGAGCTAAAACCGCATTTATTAATCTTCTTTGTTCTCATTGTAATTACTGTTGTTTTGTGTAGCTTATTATTATTATTATTATTATTATCAAGGAAAATGCCTACTCAAATTGATTATTCTGACTTTTGACTCGTAAAAAGTATTAACCCTTTAGACCATGAAGGGCCGATATATCGGCCAAAGCGACACAATGCAAAATACGACACGGCTGATATTTTGGCCCTCCATCGTCCACTTATAGAACGGAACGCAAAAAGGCTCTATTGTTGGGCTAATTAATTTTGCGAAGTCAGGGTCTAAAGGGTTACACATGACAAACCTGCCTTTTAAATGAATTAAACAATCTAATTTTTCTCATTTTCATGAAAATAGACAAAAAGGGGTAACCTTTTTTTAGATTCAATAATAATCCATCTTTATTTTCAGTTGTTCCCTATTTCCTTTATTTTTTCCTTCAGTATTGTGTGTTTGTGTTTTTTGATTAAATAAAACCATAATCCTTTGGACCCTGGAGGGCTGATATATCGGCCCAGGCGACAGTGCAAACAAAATACGACACGGACGATATTTCGGCTTGGTCCTCTTATAAAACTGCTCTGGTTGACTAGTTGATAATTTTGCAGTGTCCAACAAGGGTTATAAAAAGCATTTATTTTTCTAAAAAATAAAATCCACCCCTAAGAAAAATTGGCAGTCTTGCAGTTGGGGCCGAACCAGTCTCAAATAGGGTTATAAATTTTAACGGGGGAAATTTTCGCTTATCACCGTAAACACGTGACAATCTTTTCT
>JAYKTE010037402.1:0-15130 GCA_036873565.1 Xipholeptos notoides
ATCAGCGACTGATCAGCGACTGTATCGCGTGTGGTCACTCGTGGTCAACAGTGGTCACTCGCGGCAAATTTTTGGGCATGCCCAAAAATGGTTTCCGCGACTAATTTGCCTCTCACGAGTGCGCCCGGCCGTATCGCGTCCTTGCACTACTTATCGGAGTGTTTTCTGCGACTGTCACAGCGTTCTACAGCGTTTGCTCATTTTGCCTCATTTTTAAGTCGCGGACTACGCGCGAAGACCAAATAGACGCATGTGTGACTGGGCCTTAAAGAAAAAATAAAACCCTTCCTTAAAAAGAATTACTTTCTTTTCCTTCAAAAAAAGAGCAAACCATGTAAGACTTGAAACAGACTGTAGCATGTCTAATGGAATTTCGACGAGAACAACAAAAATTCCAATTGGAACAAGAAAGCAAAGCTGACGAAAAACTACTAACTCTGCAACAAAAAGTAGAAGACAGATTATTTGCACTGCAAATAAGCACAAGAAAAAACGAATCTCTATTCCAATCTTTAATAAATAGGGACCAAGCCATGGAAAGCAACATAACTTTTTCACAGAGCGCAGTTCTAAATACTATAAATAACTTCATTTATTGCCCTGGCTCAAACCCAACGTTTGCAAAGTACTTTAGAAGGTTAGAAGAAATATATGTAACATCAACTGCAGCAATTGGTCAGATAAAAAAAGGTCCGGAAATTAGGGGCCTCGGAACATAACAAATTCGTGGATAACATCTTGCCCCAGAAAACTAGTGACTTGACGTTTATGGAGGCCGTAAAATTATTAACAGAACATTTACCCTTAAAACTTCATTATTCCACAAACGGTGGAAATGCCTAAATCTAACGAAAAAGACGAATATTACTTGACGTTTGCTACGGTTGTCCATAAGCAGTGTCACAATTTCAAGTTGGTAGATCTGAGCGCCGACGATTTTAAGTGACTTAAGTTCAGGGCCATGTCTAAAAAAGACTCCGACGAAGAGTTTTAACTAAATTGGAGATCGAACCAAATTTAACCTTTTAAAAGTTAGCAGATGATTGCTAAAGTGTAATAAGCGTAAAGAAAGATTCCAGAGACACAGAAGATCATATGTCAGAAATATACATAAAAACCTACTCCTTACTCCCTGGATAAAACAAAAAAAGAGAGGATGCTATCTCCATTACAATCAATAAAGACTTGTTAATCAAACACCCTCAAGTCTGTGTTTCCGCACTGGAAATTTTCATTTGGCAAAAGACTGCCCATTTCACACTAAGAAATGCCTAAATTGCGAGGAATTTGGACCCAAAAGTTTCCACTGAAAAACTAAAGAAAAAAAAGTAAAAATAAAGCGTTCGACAAACCAGAACAAATAAAGACGAAAATAGCATTTGTAAACACTAAGTTAAACTACAAATAGATTCTGGATCGGACTTGTCAATAATAAATTTGCATACGTGGAAAAAGCTCAACAAAACCGACGATGTGAAAAACGTGAGAACCAGGTAAAATTGTAACTGGGTCGAAAATACAATTTGATTTGGAGAATTAACCAAAAAAGTAATTTTTCGCGGCACGACAAAAAAAAAAAAAAAAAATTCTAAGAATTTTTCATAGAATAGTGAAAATATATTTGGCACAGATTGAAAGAAATAATTCAATTTGTAGGATCTTCCTATTCATACACTTTGCCAAAAGGTAGAGACCCTAATGACGCATTTGGAAAATCTTAAGACAAAATTAAAGGAGACTTTCCCTGAATTTTTCACAGCAGACCAGAGAAAACGGAGCAACGAGCCAAATTCAACAAATACACACAACCAGCAGTCAGTCAAAAGGAAATACGTTCTGTCCACTTTGGAAAGAATGCAGTACGATTTACGACTGTGTTACAAAAATAAAATGTCAATCCTAGCAAAAATAAATTCAACAAATGCGCACCTCCCACTTTTTATTTGAAGAAAGAAACTAAGAAAGAAAAAAATAAAAAGAAACAGCAAAAAAGTGCACTGACATCAGACCATTTCCTTCTCAAACTACAAAGGAACTCACACGAACCCCCTCCACAGCAACAGTATTACAAATAGCCTGAACACATCAGCAGAAAGCATGTTCACGCGAACAACTATTTGAAAAAAAAATTCCAAGACAAGCAAATTGCAGGATTGCAAACTATTATTCGAAAAAATCTTTAAAAAAAAAGAAGCAAATTACGAATAATATGACCCGTTTTTGAAAAACTGCTGCCAAAATAAACAAATTTGGGTAGGACCACTACTGTTCACACAAAAAGATAGAACCCAGGAGACAAAGTTTTCTTTAAAGCCTACTGTAACAACACGTCTTTTTGGGAATTGGGATTGACGACAAAAAAAAAAAAGAAAAATTCGAAACGCAACTTACATTTTTCTGGGTTTTACCGCCATACACACACAAGACACCTGAACCAGATCACACGATGGCTGGATGATCCTAGCTGCACACTTCAAGATGAGGAAGAAGGTATCGAAACCTTGTACGAGACGTTCGATATTGAACCTCCAAAAGCAGCCACAGAACCGCGTCAATTTGGAAAGGAAGAGTAAATTTACCGAACCTTTGACCATTGGCCCCAAAAAGGGAATATATAAACATCTTTTTAACGGAACAAAAACCATTCTTTCAATCAATGAGGTCCTTAAAGACAATATCCAATGCAGTTCACTGCTTGAAGGATGTTATCAACAACTTTTTGCTGAACCTTAGACATTTAAATCAAAATCATTTCAAACTAAAATAGAAGATTTAGCAATGTTTCTCTAATATTTTCAGTCCATGTCCTAAACCGAATAAACTATTTTTTTTTTGTCCAGACTCTTTTTGGTTTTAATTCAATAATAATATTATTTATTTTAAAAATATCTTTCACAGTCTATAAACTGATAGTGTACTTGATAATATAAGACTCATATAACTCATCCTTCTATGTCTACGATATTTAACACCATGTCGTGATGATTTATAACGGATTTAAGTTTTGTTATGATACTGCAATCTTATGTTGCTTCTCTTCTGAACTTTCTTTTGTCTTTAATTTCTTCTTTTCAATCATCTTCCCACAATTAACTATTTTGATTCTTATTTTGTTGCACTGATATCTGGCTTACATTTTAAAAAATTTCATAATTTTGACCTCAAACTTTTTGGAATAAAACAAATACAACCTTAAATGCATCTAATCTTGGCTTTTTCGCCCACGCAGGATTAAAATTATTACAATAATAATGATTTTAATTGTATTAATTTTCTTCGTTTAATGTCAGTGTGCAACATGGGTTTTAGAGTATGCATGAAAGCACTGTCGGTAGTTTTACTTTCATTTAGATTTTAAGATCAGCACCACATTAAATAATGTGTTCATGAAACTTGACAACAATAGGGCAAACATTGGCGTGGTTGATCACTTATTCTTGGTTGGTAACCCTTGATGATTGGTATACTCTAAATTTATATTTCATCCATTACATTATAAAAGGTCGAATAAAAAAATCTTTTGATCACTGAAACATTGAAAAAAAGATAAAAACAATTAAAAATAAAAACATAGACAAAAAATTAAGTTTTTTTTTTCATTTTTTTGAAAAGGCAAAGGATACAAACTATTTTCACTCTAACTTATTTTAGAGAAATGAAAAAAAAAACAGTTTTTTGTTTGTTCTTGGCTGGCTATTAATATAAGTTTCATTATTTATCCTCTTTGAACTCGATGATTATCAAAGGCACTTTATATGAATATATTTCTCTTTGAATTAAACAAATAAAAATATGGAGTGGAAAATGAATAGTATATCAAGTTAAGAATTGCAGAATATATTCCAATGTACACAGGAAGAATGTGAATATCACGTGTTCAATTTGTTGAAATTAGATTGCTGAGTCTTAGTCTATGAATTCATCTTAAACTTTACAAGTTTTCATTTATCTATTTATTATTACTTTCTTCCTACATCCTTACTTTCATTCTTTTTTCCACCTTTCCTCCTTTTCAATTCTTTTTTCTTTCTTTCGTCTTTCTTCCTTTTTTTATTTTTTCCTTATTTCTTTTACTTGTTTTTCTTTACTTCCTACTTTATTTATTCCTTTCCTTCTTTTTTCTTTCCCTTTTTTTCGTTCACTTTTCTTTTCTTTCTTACTTTCTTTTATTCCCTTTTTCTTTCTTTCTTTCTTTCTTCATTCGTTCCTTCCTTTCTTTATCTCCTTTTTTATTCACTTTTAGTTATTTTCCCCTTTCCTTCCTTCCGTCTTTCTTTCTTTCTTTCTTTCTCTTTCTTTCTTTCTTTCTTTTTCCTTTATTTATTTTTTCTTTTTGTTTATTTCTTTCTTTCCGTTCTTCTTTCCATTTTTCTTTCTCTATTTCTTTCTTTTTTAAAATTTTTTGTTCAATCCTTTTTTAAAAAAGCATGTCTCATTTCTTTATTAATTTCCTTACCTTTTCCTCAGTTTTCATTTCTTTCTTTTTTTCTTTCTTTTTAATTTTTTACGTCAATGTATATTTTTTATCATTTAGAACACTTTATATATATTTTAGTATTTATATTCTTTTGTTTTTAATTCATCTTCGATAAAATTTTATCTGGTTATTGCTTCTGAGTTATTTTCTTTAATTCTAATTATTTGTATGGCGTGTTTGATTTTTCCAAACTCCTTATGATTAGTATCCATACTTTTAATACAAACATGCATTATGATCTACCCATGGTAATGGTTAAAAGAACAAAAACATGCATGAATGAAATACAGGTTTAATTTATAAATTCTATGAAGGCTTCAGATTACGACCTCATGTTTTCCGAGTTCGATTACAATTAAATGAAGAAGACCGAATACGTTGTGAACGTAACAATAAAGATGAGGACAACAGTTCAATAGTTGGAAACATAAACTCACGTGAAGTGTCTCATATTTGAATTTTCATTGGTTCCTCGTAGGTTTAATAGCTATCATTATTTTCGTTTGTTTCCCAGAAATGTTTGTTTGTTTGTTTCTTTGGTTCATACCGTATCTTTATTCTTTTCTTGTAATTAGTTTTTTTCTATCAACTTATGTTGTTTTATTTAATTCTTTCTGTATTACTCTCATTCACGTGACATATTTTATCAGTTGAGGAATGTTCAATATATAAAAGCTCCTTTTTTTACAATGTTTCAAATTTATTTGTTCTTTATAATCGAACCTGTTATATTCTTTCTTTCTCCCTTTCTTCGTTTCTATCCACTTTTTTTTGTTTTTTATATTTCTTCTGCATTACTTTCATTCCTGTGAGATATTTTTTCAGTTGAAATATATTCAATATATAAAAGGTTATTTTGTTTTTTTACCATGTTTCAAATTCATTTGTTCTTTATGATTCCCTATTAAAGCTTATATAATCTGCCATTCTTTTGTTCTTTCTTTTTTCTTTCTTTCTTTATTCCTTCCGTATAACTCCCATCCTGTGTGATATTTTATCAGTTGAAATATGCCCAATATATAAAAGCTCTTTTTGTTTTTTACAAGCTTCAAATTTATATGTCCTTTATTATTCCCTTTTATAATCTTTCTTTTTTTTTTTTTTTCCTTTTTTGCTTTTCCTATTTTTCTTCCTTTCTCTTTTTCAATTCAATTTGAGTGCGTGCATTCCTGCAGGGGACAAAATAAGGTGATCCATCAAAACAGCACAGGATGTATTTCCCGTCGATCGTGAGAGCGCGTCAAAGACAAAGCCGATTCCTGTAGATTCTGTAATAAATATTCTCCCAGTCAATACTTTTCTTGCCTGGAGGAGGCGTGATACCCGGCGAGTTCATTACAGACCAGAGAACTTCTCCTTTTCTTACTGGCCGGACATTTTGAGTCGAAGTCACGCAATGTTATCCACCGTCGACACTCTTGGCACCCATAAAAATAAAACAGGTACACACACACAACCACACACACAGAAAGAGACAGAGGGAGAGAGAGAGAGAGAGAGAGAGAGAGAGAGAGAGAGAGAGAGAGAGAGAGAGAGAGAGAGAGGGGGGGAGGACAGAGGGATACGCGCAGGTAATCATCTGTGCCACCAGACACAACATACTCACTCACAGGGAAAATATCGATGCCTAAGGATATTTACATATATGGATACTTATACGAATGAAAACATGTTGATCTAGAATTATTTGTGAAAATTAAAAAATGTTTAATAATATATGAATGCATATCTATCTATTCATATGTATGCATGCATGCATCCATCTGTCTAGCATCTTCAATCCTACATTCCTATTTATATATCTATATTCCACTGTACCTACCTACCTACCTACCTACCTACCTACCTACCTACCTACCTACCTACCTACTTACCTACCTACCTGTCTGTCTGTCTGTCTGTCTGTCTGTCTGTCTGCATGCGTTTATGTCTGTGTATGTCTATCTATCTATTTATCTATTTTTCATCATAGTTCAAACTTACACACAATCCTCTATCCCACTGCATTTACCGAGGCTCATACTTGAAAATCCCGTCAGTTGAAAGGTAACTAAACGAATTGGTTTCTCTCTGTTGAAGTTATTGACGGTGCAAAACTCTAAGAAAGCAACCCCTCTCAATGACGTGCGTCGGAAGCAGAGATGCGTAATTGAATTCCTCCTCAATTTCAGAGTGACGACATAGATGTGAGTGACAAGCGCGGTGCGAACACGAAAATGGAACGACTCATTCATTGCTTGCAAAACTGCATTGATAATGCTAGTGAATACATAGGAAAATAAATTCTAGAGCACAAAAGTTAGCTCGTTTTAATGATACCCCTCCCGTGTCTGCAGCTCTTCAACTTTAAAAAAATAACTTTAAAAAATAGGTAGCATTACTTTTGGAACGAGACTGGCACGTAAATATATTCTCGTGGATAAATTGTCAGGCAATAGATGGTTGGTCAAGGGAAAATGATGTGACCTTTAAAGAATTGAACGTATTTTTTAAACGGCTAGTAAAAGAATGTAGAGTTTGTTGATTAAATTAACAGCAATGAAGACCGCAAATAAACGTGTGAAATTGGTTTACTGGCTGTGACTAAAATAATTAGGAACGCAAGTAAAAGGATTAAGATAAGAGACAAAACGGATAAAGATAAGACAAATCCAGTGGAATTATATATTGGTGTTTCACGGCTGTGTATATACGCAAAGGTTTCTGGGGAGTGTGCTAAAAGTGCGCTGTCATCAGCAAAGAGTAGTTCGCGTACTAATGTAGTATGTACGTTTTTGTGATCATCTGAATGTTTGTGGAGAATGGACGTATTTATAAGTTTGTGGGCGCACGCTCGCATGTATATTTAGTATAGTGGCAAGATTAATGACGGTGGCAGCTGCTTATTAAGTTTGCCATTCTTCTTAATACGATTAAATGAAAACAAGAAAAAAGGCAGTAAGAAAGTTAGAGCGTGAAAAATGTTCGATGTAAATGAAAGATTAATAAATGAATAGTTGGAAGTGAAAGAGAAAAAGAGTAGGGGAGAGAGAGAGAGAGAGAGAAAGAGAGAGAGAGAGAGAGAGAGAGAGAGAGAGAGAGAGAGAGAGAGAGGAAAGAGATAGAGAGAAAACAGAGGGAAAGAACAACAGAGCAAAGAAAGGGAGAAAGAAAGTGTGATGAGAGAAAACAATTTTGCAGAAGGAAAGAATTTCACGATGGATATTAAATGTCTGAATTTATTAGATGGATCTTGATGATTATCTTTATTCAAGTTAATTGGACTTTTAATCTCATCTTTAGCCTACTCTACACAAAGGATACTGATTGTCAGGATTTATTTGATGAGCATATACAATAATCTTTATTTAAGTTATTCGGACTTCTACTCTCATCTTTAACCCCATCTTTACAAAGCATATTGCTTGTCTGAAATTATTAGAGGAGTCTTGATTATTAGATTTATTCTAGTTATTTGTGTTATACTCTCAGCTTCAAGGTTATATTCATAACCTTTCTGCAGATGTGCTCTTTGCCTTTCTTAATTTATCACTTGGACTCGGAAATATTCATGTCGAACTTGGGAGCCTTCTCAAAGCAGGGAACTTAATCCTTTATTCACTTTACAGTGGTAGACTTTTCACGTTCTGTAAATGTCATCAAAGACTATTTCAATCAACGTTAATGTTATGATCAAGGAAAGAGTGGAATAATAACACGACTCGGGTATGAGTTGAAATAAGGTGTATTGAAAGAATAGTACAAGAAATAAAGGTTAGTTGAGATAATCCTCCTCTCAGCATGCACAGTCATTACATTAAGCACGCAGTTCGTGGCTGATAATTCGAGACTACCTAAAAGAACAAATTCATTTGTTGTGGTGTCACCCCGACAGTTAAATATTCTTGAGTTATGGCCATTTTCAGCCACTTAAAACTTGTATGAACAAACTACTAGGGCCATTACACCAGTTATCCTTTTAGGCATTGCAACGCTTACATATGTTTTGTATCTCCCTATTTCCCGAACTCGAGAGTCATTAAAAGCATAATATAGCACTTAATTGCTCGAAATTTACTTGAGCTTGATCTATGTCTCATACATAACTTTTTTATGTTAATTATCATACCGATTGGTAGACTTTCATGAAAGCAATTTTATTTGGACCGTTGACAAATTGAATATTTCTATATATGTGATTCAAATTCTTTGCAGAGTTTTGTATCATTTCTTTAATAAGTCAAAATCATGAATCATATGAAATTAATGTACCGTAACAGTCTTTGAAAACAGACAAATCTCAAGGTAGAGGGGAAATTTTGAAGAGTTTACTTACTTTCGAAAGTTATTTCTTCTTACTTTTCCTGTTAGAGGGATCACTTCTCCATTCTTCCGGTCTTCTGCTGATGGGAAACGAAAGATAGTTGAACACGAAGAGGCAGAGGGGAAATTTGGAAGGGTTTACTCTCTTTCGAAAGTTCTTTTCTTTCTTATTATTCCAAAGCTAAGAGAGGGATTGCTTCTTCATTCTTCTGGTCTTCTGCTGGTGGGAACGTAGAGAATTGAACGTAGAGAATCTAATTTTCATCGATGTTTATTAATTGATGTTCATACCCTCTCTGCTAAAAAACTCGACTTACCCACTTCTTATATATCCTACGGAATCCAACGAAGTGGGCCGAAGCAAATTCTGAAAACTTCGCCAGCTATAAACGGGTTACGATATCATATCCTCGATATTGCTACAGTAATTAATGAAAGCCTTGCATTTAGAACAGCTTAGCCACACCTTTTTTGTCACTAGTACCGTTACTTGTATTTTAATGAAATTAGAGTGAAGCAAAGATTGTTTTTAACCCAATGTCATTATTACAACCCGCTATTGATAATTTCTAGAGACTAGGAAAAAATGGAATGAATGCATAGTTGATTTATTTTTCTATAAAATGGAAATTGACCAGGAATAACCAAAATTCTCTAGCGTAAAGCACGTGAATTAATTACTTACAAAACTAAATGTCGAGATTTACAACACGGTGGAGATAAAATTGATTTATACACATTTCACTAGTTTTACTATCTAAAATGGATGCAACAAATGGGGGAATGTTTAAATTCAGCATGTTAATGTTCAATTCCTAGCATGTTGGACTCGATACTTCTGTGACGATTTGTTGCATAACGGTAATATACATAAAGCAAATCAACATCTCTAATCAGTCTCGTTTAGCTTTTCCACTGGCAACATCTAAAACCACAGTTTTTACGAGACAGCTTAGCTAAACGATTATCTTAGGTTTGTTTGATGACCAATCAACCTCTTCTGTCATTTAATGCCTAGATAAACATTGTTTTGCCAACACATAGAATTTTGAATAACACTATAAGCACTATTTAACCATTAGTTTGAGGCAATCTTGAGATTCATACCTTTTCCAATAGTATTAGCTCGAATATAAACATAATAGAATCACCTGGAATTGAACTTAAAAAATGAATCTAAAACTGATAATAATAATGTGTGTGTGTATGCGTCTGTGTTAAAGTACATATGTCCTTTAAGACTTTTTTGTACTAATTTATTGATGAGCAAAATATTCTTGCAATGAAACTCAGCACGTGATTGGTTAGGACCATTTAACTATAACGTCATTAAATCCCCGTCATGTTTTTTTTTTAAATCGCTCGTCTATTTCATTATACTCACAAATAAATAAATGACATAAAAAATGCTTAAAAAAGCGATCGAAAAACACAGACAAAAATATCCATAGTTCAAGTTTATTTACATTCAGATAATTTTATCCTACTCTTTTATTTAATGAATAGAGTTTTTCCATTAAGCAGACTGGAATTCAGATAGTGAATGTTGAATTCGAAAGCAAAGTGGACTGAATTGAAATGAATGCTTTTCTTCGGAAGCAAATGACGCCCTTTCTTTGCGTTTCCTTGCTCTTCTTTTCCTTTTCCATTCATTCATTCAATCAGCATTGATCCGGGGCGGGCAAACAGGCCCGATCCCGTTACTCGGGCGCCATCTAGTAGCCGATTATTGAATTTGAATAAATAGTGTCGAGTCACGCCGAGCGTAATGTCGGTGTCAGAGTTATTCGAGTGAGCATTATTTAGGCTATAATTTCGAGTTAAAAGCAAATGTCCAGTGATGACTTTAGAGATGAAGCCCATTCACGCACTCGCTTCTTTTTGTTTATTTTTCCTTTTCATTTGACAAATACTATTTTGTTTAATAATCTGACTGCAAGATAAATGTCTATGGGCATTTTGATTCGTTTGTATTTTTGCCTTCTGAATAGAGAAATGGTGTCAGAGTTTTCAGTTTTTGAATTAATAGGAAAATCTAATTAGCTATTAATGTGAATTTCATTCACTTGCATCAAATAAAATCCTAAATATTCAAGTTGGAATATGCACAAACAAATATTTTCATAATAAAATACACAGTCAACAAACACACTTATTTAGACTTTCACAAAGTTTTAATGCACAATGACTCATGATTCACATAGAACCAAAATGAATTGTCATCTAACGAGGACGCCAGTACACAAAATGTTTCTACTAATAATAAATAAAATATTAAAAGAATAATGAATAAAATATTATAAATTAATTTGTTAAGTAAATAGATTTTTTAAATATATTTATGTTAGAAAAATTCATAGAAAAAAGGTGAGTCTAACCATAGCTTATAATCAAGAAATATCATCTGTATAATAAATTTGTATTACTGTCTATCTGTTGACAATTTGATTTATATAGACAAAATGCACATTGTTTTAAAATTTATTTTTCATGATTAAAAAGTTTTTTTCTGAAATTAGATTATATGCAATCGTTACATCATCTCAATATATACTACTTATTCAAGAGAAGTTTAAGTTTGGAAGTTACCAAATTTACATATTACATCAAGGAAAATATATTTTAATAATTAGGTCTATGTTATTAATAGTTTTTAGCAATACAATTGTTTTAATATTTGTATATAGGAATATTATTTAAAGTTGATTTATTTGTTTGTTTATTTTCATTTAAACTTTTGTACAATGATGAAAAAGAATATTTTTTTAACTATGGCGAATTAATTCAAATTTTAGAATAAGCACAGAATGAGCTTCAAAACGACCCCTACGCAAAGTGGGACAATACATATAGCATTATATATACTATTATGTTATATATGACAGTATCAGGGTCAGAATTAGCTTTAACGAGACATTTTATTCTGGTGCATTTAATCAATATGATATTTACTTGGTCGAGCACCAACCCAAGTTCGGCACAAGGCCATTGTTATGTGCCTTGGATTTTTTAATCAGTGTTACCCTTCACCTAGATGAACTACTCTCCCGAGTTAACGAGCCTCATCTGCCCGAGACAGCTGAAAGTGAATGCAGTGGTTTACACTGGGATTTGAACTCGTGTACTACGATTACAGAGACCAAGCTTTTTTCCTACTGCTCCAACCTCGCTGCCCGTTTAATCAATATAATAAATGTGAATTCCTCTCTGTACAGCCCCCGGAAAATAGGATTGTAGATTTACCCGCTGGTTCCGTTTAAAAGGCAAGAACGTGTATTTTATGTCCACTTCATTCAGTGCTTAATCAAGTTTGTACAAGGTATGCGAACAAAAATATCTTTATTTGGAAAATAAGAATGTTCTAAGCATTTTGCATCATGCACATACATAAATGTCATTTGTATAACACCCGGGATGTGTGTATTATGGCATTCATCATTTATCGTTATATTTTTACAATTCTTTATTGGAATTAACTTGAGTGGACCCTATTATTTGGGTTCTTAGCTGCAGCTCTATCAAACAATCTCACAATCTGGCTCTAACTAGATTTCCGAAATTTCCGAAATTTTCATCTTATAGAAAATAAACCTAACACAATATACGATACAAGTAGTATCGATTCCTTCTTGTGTACAATATTGAAAATGACTCAGAGCCCAGTGGATCAACCCAAAGGCATTGTTTTAGATGTAAGTACATCTATAAATTTTTATACTAAATCATCATACTAGAATGATAATGATCTATTAAGTTCTAATAACTTTACGACTATAAACATAGTGAACATGGAAAGAAAAATAAAGAATTTATATCAATTAATAATAACTCACTAACCCAATACATTTCAAAGGTAAAGATATTCTTTATGGTAACAACTAAACTTTTCACATACTTAAAATGCATTTCGTATAGTGATAATAAATGGTTTACAATAGAACGTCTAATTTGCATGAGTATTTTCTTGGGTTTCCATTTATAAATGGGTGTCATATGTTATTCTTTTTTATTTGATTATTTTGTTTAGTAGAAACAACAGTTTTAAATAAGTAAATAATATATAAGAAAAAAAAAATTTTTCTTAAAATTTTTCTGTCTCTGAAAAAAGTTTTGCATAAGAAACAGATTGATCCTAGGATTGGGAATTGACCAAACATTCTTAAATATTCATAAATCACAAGTTTTTTGTCAGATTTTAGTTTATTTCTCTAGAGTTTTTGGCTTCAAATTTTCTTAAAATGTTTTACTGTAGTTCTATTTAATCCCTTTAAAATACATGCTGTAGTGTCATAAATTTGTCTGCAATTAAAGGTTAGCCTGTAAAATTAGTTTGTCAATAAAACGGAGTTTTATTTCATCATCAAAGCATGTAATTAATATAGTAGAATTACTTCTATTGTTAAAGAAAAAATAGTTAGAAATAGAGAAAATAATCACTATATGCACCTACATAAAGTTGTATTCATGGGTGTGTGTGTGTGTGTGTGTGTGTGTATGTGTGCGTGTGTATGTATGGGCAGATGCATGTGTGTGTTTGTGTTTACGTGAGCAACCTTTGCATTTTTAAAATTTAATTTGTGTGTATTAGTTTTAAGGCATTTCTTATCAGTGAACGTCTTAAGCCGCCGTCCAAATTTCATATGGTTATTTATCATTCCTTAGTATTTACCATTTCGGTTTTTGGTTTGTATGTGTCGGGATCAAAGCCGGCTTGGTGCAATAGATGTCGGTGATAAGGACTGCCAGGAGTGAGATAAGACCGTGTCCATCAATTTATTATCTCGGTAACTTTTAGAATTATCTTCTAAAGCCTCTCACTTCATTTTGAAAAATTTATTCCCTTCTCTTTTATATTTTATTTATCTATATTTAAAAAAAATATTTCCCCCAAACACAACCGAGAAATACTGCATTAAATATACAACCATCATATAAGTTTAAGATTCTTCGTTTGTAAAAGTTTTTCTATTAAGTATTCTCATATTTCTTTCACTCGTGTAAAATATTGCGTTTATTCTATAAATTCCACCGTGTAAATGTGCTTCTAAAACAGATTGTATCAAATTAATAGGATGTGGGCCAAAAGGCCTGTGCCACTTTAGATTTTTAATTTTGTAATCTGCACTTAGGGTGGAAGAAAAAAAGGTAAACAAATGCCAATAATCCTCTGAACATGATACTTTTTTCCGCAAGTGCACATGTTGAAAAATAGTGAGAATTTAATGATAACGACACCTTCTTTAATAAGACCATTATTGATGGCAATGAATATTACTGCAGTAAATAAAAGGCTAAACTCTAAATAGTCAGATATTGGGACAAAGCTAGCCAAAATTGTAGCATCCAGTTTTTTTTATTAAGATTGAAACGAATCAATTAATGCAATGAAAGGTTTTAAAATGCAAATTTATTCATGTATTACTGCTTGGGTCCAGCTTGAATCAATATTGAGCTATAACATCATGCTAGAGTTCAGTAAAATACATACAAACACAAACATACACACACATACACACACACACACACACACACACACATATATATATATACATATATATAATCAGTCAAGCACCAAACCAAGTTAGACACAATGTCAGTTTTACGTGATCATATTTTACGGAATTTTTAGAATCAGTGTTACCCTTAACCTAGATGAGTAACTCTACTTAACTTGATAGGTCTCATCTACCTTGGTTTTGGGAATCATTAAAAATGTACATTTTCTCACTAGAATTATGAGACTCTAAGGATTTGATTCAACATAACTGGGACAACAGATGAATGTCTATATTTTCCCATTGATATTTTTTCAGCAAATGAAAACAAAATCACAAGCAGAACCATAAAGAGCCATTAGCAAATCAGGAATAGTGTATAAGCCTGTTAAAAATTACCTATCAAAACTAAAACAACAACAGCAACAAGAACAACAACATCAAGACCAGCCGAAAACAAAAAAGGATAATCAAAAACAAAACAAAAAACAACACAAAAAACAATCAAACAAAGAGACAACTAAAGAAATTCAGTTATTCAGCGGTATTTGATAAAATGTCCTTGACAGGAAATTCTGATACATAAATTACCATCAATAATCTTTCTCCGGGGAAAATAATTGTTATGATTATTCGTTTCTAGGAGGAAAATTATTTGTGAATATTTCAAAATCACGTAAACCATATTATAGATGAAACGCGACAATCTTAATAAAAATATACCTAATCATTATTATGAATGTGCTTGAGCCGAACTGTTTTCCACTTATTATATTTAAGGTAAACACACACACACACACACACACACACACACACACACACACACACACACACACACACACACACACACACACAC
>JAYKTE010037512.1:0-15126 GCA_036873565.1 Xipholeptos notoides
CTACCGATCTACCGATTGACAATCGGTAGCGGTATTCGGTAGTTTTTTCAAAATACCGGATGACCGGTATCGGTATCGGTATCAGAAATCTACCGGCGGTAGTACCGATCTACCGAATGTCAATCGGTAGTCCCAGCTCTGCAAATAACCTATTCAGCATTAAATGACCCATGAGGTTTGATATGCTGGTTAAATAAACCATCCAATCCAATCCAACAATCTGAGTTTATAAAAGCCTGTGAAAAACCCCTAAAGACACTATCAATCGAGACCATTTTATTAATAGGTAGGGATTTTATTCAATAAAGATTTGGAGAATTTCAAATCTTTTTCTTGAAATAGAGTTAAAAACTAGAATTATTGATATCAATGTCTAGCAACTCCTTTGAAGTTTCTGTGCAAAAGTATTTTCATTAAAAAACATTTTTATCTTTTATAATATCCAGAGATTTGTGTACTACTTGCATAGCAAATGAAGTGATTGTTTAAGCCTCGTGAATTACATTTAAATCCAGATTTCTTTAATAATCAGTAGGATTAAAATTTCTGTCATTGGGATTATTAATTTAAACAAACTCTCAGATGTTCTTTCATCAAAATATGAATTTTAATAAGAAAATCAAAATTTGTTTATTTTTTTCCAAAATCATATTATCATCCAATTTCTATCAAACCTCATCCATATATATAAAATAGAAATTTTTGAAAACTGAGTTTTTATTCAAATGTATGTTTGAACATATCCAATGAGTAGTTGAAAATATGTTAACAAGTATGTTTAATAAACCAATGTTCAACTTTCCATTCATGATAGGGGGCAGTTTAGCGTATTTTATATGTAAATTACATCATTTTAATTATATTTTAAAAACTAAATCTACATATCTATAAAAGTAAAATTGTGTGTGTGAGTAGATACACGCAATCAGTCTCTACCAAACTTCTCAGCCAATTTCTGGTTTGAAATTTGACATTTAGACCATGGATTAGCTTTTTAATCAGTTTTACCTGGAAAAATACTGGTCAGTTGTCAATTTTTTCATTTTAAAATTTTACCCAGATTGCATTTAACTGAAGCAGTATGAGAACATAAAGGTGATTAGCCGAATAACAGTTAAATATCAAATTTTTTTATCGAATAAAGATTTAGAATATATATATAAATTTTAGATATTACTACGCTTTTATAAATCACAGAAATCTTCACTTCATCATTAACGATTTTTTTTGTTTTTTGGGGGTGGAGTTGACTTTTAAAAGAACATGATCATATTTTTCCTAACTTTAAAAGTAAAAACAACCTAATTATAAAAATATTTTCATAATGTATAAAATGTTAAGAATTTATTAAAATGTTTCTTTGTTTTGATAAATGTTTTAAAAACAAAAATCTAAAAATAATTATTTAATTTTTTTATAGTAAAACTGAAGAGCTTTTACCACTTTATGAGCATAATGCACAGAACTGCTTTCCTATATAATAGGCTTCCTTAACTAACTTAGTAGCAAGTCCTCAGGCAAAGCCAGGCAATACTTATAATAATTAAATAAAATCTTTATATTCATAAAAATGAAAATGTGTGTGTGAGGTCAAGTAGTCTCTACCAAACTATTCTGCCAATTTTCAGTCTTTGACTTGAAATTTCATACATAGAGTATTCAGACCTGGGAAACACTTTTTAACCAGTTTTGTGCCGGAAATCTAGCTGCTATGGGGTCAAAGTTGAAATATGGGACCATTGTGGGTCTACCAAACTACTCTGTCAATTTTGGGTCTAAAGACTTGAAATTTAATATTTGGGATATTTAAAGCTGGGGAAAACTTTCTGCTGCTAAGGGGTCAAAATTTGAAATTACTAAAAACACAAATCAAAATGAACACAGAAGTGAGTATCAAAGCATTCAGACCACCAAAATTTGCATAGCGCAATGATTCAGACCACCAAAATTTGAATATGTGTGTTGCTACTTTCCTATATAGTAAGCTTTCTTAACTATCTTAGTAGCAAGTCCCTGGCACCTAGAAAATACTTGTAATATAATTTTGGTAGTTGACCTACCCTAATAGTGTGGATCCTCATGAATCATAAATTTTCAATTTATCATCCTATTTTTACTTATAATGAGTTAGTGTAATTAAAGTGCTCTCAAAATCATAATCTTTTTATTTTTTTAGTTTGAAATATTTTTTATTTACATTTTCAAATATTTGAATGAGCAAGATGAAAATCATACAAAAACTACCCGTGTCCTGTTGTAATTCCCAATTATGTAAGATTCATCCCTCCTAACTATAAATGATGTCAGAAGTGGGATTAAAACAAAAAATAACAAAATAAAGGAAAACGCAACAACCCATCCCAAGTTAGAAATAGAGGAAAATACACAGGAAAGCCAAAGGATGCACCCTCAGCACATGGTAAATTTTATTTTAAAAATATTCTTTAAACACTTACCCTACATCTACACCAAACCTTACTGTTAGTACCTTTCACACATTCTATACACTTTGACACCCTAACTACCCACAAAAATGTCTAACCAAGTGAACCTTTGTCAAAAAACATAGAAATCGACTCAATATCTTTCATGTTGTAAATGCAACAACAGTTCACCATGCATGAACAGATGATGAATCTCATGGCACGCCATTTGCCTACCAAGCAACACGCCCCCATCCTGTTTTTGCACCATTCACAAGTGAAACCTGAGCACCCAGTTGTAGAACCCAACTCATCAAATAACAAATAGATCATTTTTAAAGATCTGTGGTTCCATTACAAAGAGATGACACAACTGAAATCCGAAACGAGCTACGGTCCGCATGCAGTTCGTCTGTCTATGAAATGCTGTTTAATTTCATTGGTTCAGATGCCCTGAATTATGCTGCAGAAGAACAACTGCTAGGACACATTAAATCTGTCGCAGCAAAAGCTGTGGTATACTTTCAGCAATTCTTTGCGATGAAACAAAGTGATCGTCAGGGAGACGAAGCTGCAATCACAAGCGATGCTCTGCCCTTCAATTGTAGCAACCCACAATGTACAATGTCATTTTCCGAGGACATGATTAAATCCCAAATCATTGCTGGATTACAGGACACCTCCCACCAGAGCAAAATTTTGGCAAAGATTACTGCCCTGTCAAATCTAGATGACTCAACTGGATGTCCCTTGATTTTGGAATCTACTGCCAGAGCATAGAACCACTTTCGACCAGAAGAGATCATACAAGTGGCCCATTTCAAATCTGCATCATTAAAAAAGTTTCCACCACTAAATAAGAGCAAACATAATGATGACAAATGCAAGGGTTGTGGACACAAGTCACATCCAAAACGACAAAGACAATGCCCTGCTTGGAGCAAATCATGCTACAAATGTGGCAAAGAGAACCACTCCTCAAATACATGCCATGGCATCGTCAAATGCCATAATGGGGGACTACTCCAATGATAGCCAGGATGAGAATTCTTCATTCATATCAACAGTGACTATGCAGCCTAGATGACTAAAAGAAGAAGAGGGGATCCCGCATGGTGCATGGACCAATAACAAGTTCACACCGGGCAGATCAGAGCCACCCCATTCTTCAATATTACAGACACATTAAATACAAAGGCCTACCAACACTTTGGACGACTAACAGATACAAATATGAAACACCAACCCATCCAATCGCCCACCTTGGCAGACACAGGAGCTCACACAAGTACAGTTGGAGTGGATATATTAAACGATCTCGGGTGCACTAGACATCAGTTACACATCGTGAACGATGATAACCTGCCCATCATGGCAGTCTTAATTGCCACGATGTCACTTGGTGATGCAGCGTGTTCAGAGGTCATTTACATCAACCCAAGAGTTAAGGTCCTGCATATGTCATAAACAGCCCTAAAAAAACTAAGGATTATCGGCAACGACTTTTCAGCGCAACTTAGGAATCTAGTAGCTACGAGAAAGATAGACCCCAAACCAACTGACAAAATGTTAGCCCCTTGTATCTGCTCATGCAGATCACCATAGCAACCCACCACCACTACCAGACAAGTTGCCATTTCCCACTACACCTGAGTATCAAGCAAACCTAAAACACTGGATCTAATGTCACTTAGCCAGCTGTGCATTCAATACATGTACACACCAAAAATTGCAGACCATGACCAGAGAACCACTCACCATCACATTCCTGGACAACTACCATCTTAAGGCCATTCACAAACAAATACCAGTCCCCACCAGTGGAAAGAGGCTGTCAAATCTCAGCTAGATGCTGATGTAGCACTGAACATCATTAAACCAGTGCCAGCAGGGACACCAACAACATGGTGTTCCAGATGATCAAAGTTCCAAAAAAAGATGGCAGCCCATATAGAACGGTCAACCTGCAGAATTTAAATGCTGCAACAAGACAAGAAACACACCTTCTCCATTCATCCTTGTCAACACGATAACAACAGAAAAAAAGAAAACCATTCTGGATGCCTGGAATGGATATCACAGTGTACCTCTGGCTGCAAAAGCATGGGATGCCACCACTTTCATAACAGAATAGGGTAGACACCGGTATTTTCGAGCCCCCCAAGGTTTCCAAGCCTCCAATGATGGCTACACAGAGATTCGAAACCATTACAGAAGGTTTCCCTCATGCAGCCTGCTGTGTTGACAACTCTATTTTATGCGATGATGATATGGCGCTGTCTTTTTGGCACATCATACTTTGTGCTAAAAATGGAATCGTATTTAACCTGGATAAATTCCAGTTTGGAAAAGACAATGTGGAGTTTACAGGTTTTGACATCAGCCTAACAATGCACAAACCACCTCAAAAATTATTTGAGGGCATCAGAAACTTCCTATCACCGACAAATATCACAGGAGTTAGATCTTTCTTTGATTTAATTAATCAAGTTTCGTATGCATTTGCCCAAAAACCTGTCATGTCACCTTTCAGGAAACTACTAAAACATAAGAGTAGGTTTTACTGGGACGATACATTGAAACAACTCTACCGGCAATCCAAGGATAAAATCCTAGAAAGCATCCTGGACGATATTCGAACATTCAAAATAAATTGCCCAGCATGCCTGACTATAGACTGGAGACAAACAGGAATAGGATTTACCCTACTCCAAAAACATTGTGAGTGCCCATCTACAATGGACCACCTTTGTGGGCCAGGACACTGGAAGGTTGTATATGCTGACTTCTGATTCACTTAACCTGCTGAGAACCAGTACACACCAATTGAAGGAGAAGCTTTAGCCATAAACTTTGGCTTGGAAAGCTGCAAAATGTCTTGGGCTGCCCCCACCTGATACTTCCTATTAATTACAAACCCTTGATCTTGGACAAAATTAAAAATCCCGGAATATTAGATATCAAAGAGCAGACCCTGATGTACCAATTCAAGGCTGTATCAATACCAGGGAACCCAATAGTGGAGCAATTGCCATGTCCCACGTCCCTACACCTACCACCGGAGTCGCAGCAGCAGAATCAAACAGCATAGAAGAAGTGTTGCGAGCTGGAATAGAATCCCAATAGAACCAGGAAACATCTGCAATCAAGATGGCATGCATACAGCAGGGGCCCACGATGGATCACCAACACCTGAAACTTGTGGACATGATAGAAAAGGGATTCCCTGAACATAAGGATCTTCTACATACAAACATTGAAAAATTCTTGAAGATGCAGAGCGACCTATACATGCATGGTCCAGTCCCTAGTATTCAAGAAAGGATGCATATTAATTCCAAAAAGCCTACACCACAACCTCATCAACTAACTGCATATTGGCCACTAAGGAGTCAATAGTATGAGAAAACAACGCTTTTTTGGGCCTGGTATGGGTGCACAATTGCAGGAAAAGTGCAATCAATGCAAGCACTGTAATGAAATTGTCTCATCAAACCATAAAGAACCTAAAGAGCCTGTTCACCCACACTACCCCTTCCAGTCAACAGTAATGGATATTTTTAACATGGCTGGACGGAAATATATGTTATATGCCAACAGATATTCAGGTTGGACAGAGGTATCCTCAATGCCCCAAGATGCCAGGGTCTCCACAGTATGCAACATCTTACACAGGTACTTTGTGAATTATGGAAATTGTTTGTAATGGTGGATGCCCACCCATTCAACTCTAATGAGTGGAGGACATTTCTCAAAACATGGGTCATATCCCTGCGAGTTTCATCAGCCTATTATCTGCAAAGCAATGTCAAGCACATGAAATGGATACTGACAACAAACATTCACCCCAATGGTTCACTGGATATGGGCAAAGTGATAAAAGCACTGCTACTCCATCGCAACATACAGCCACCTGACATAGGTGCATCACCAGCAGAACTCCTATTCACTTGTCCCCTGAACGACCTCTTACCAAACCCCACAAAATTCCGGTGTGAATGGTTGGAACTTGCCGTCATGCACAAGAGGGCCATCAACCAGTTGTTCCTCAACAACACCAAACGCACTGAAAACAGGCAACAATTCAACCCACTAAGAATCAGGGAATATATGTTAATTCAAAACCAACTTGGACACAAACCTCTGCGCTGGGACAACACTGGCACAAGTGTTGAAACCCTTCCCCACGGACAATATCATATTTTAGTTGATAGCAGCAGGAGAACCAAACTCTGAAAGCGCCATTAGTTCCGCAAAATAAGCGCAGATAGCAGCAACTTGGCCCACAATGACATCCTATCAGACGACCTACCAAACAACATCCATTTCCCACAATCACCTACCCTACCCAACCAAGTACACCCAGAAAGTCAACAACACCCTCAAACACAAATGACACCAACCCCACAAATAAAGAATGAACCCCTGAAAACAACAGATATAATACAGTATGAAAGACTAGATGCTAGGTCTAGCTCTGTCCATAACAGACAATCACCCTCTAGATTTAAGGAGTTCCAGCTTAGATTTAAAAAAATAATGAAAATAACATGTTAACATAATACTGAGTTATGTACCCTTGACCCTAGCTCTCCATGTGGGAGATAAGAAAAGCACTGTCATGGCAGATATAATAAATCGTATAATACATCATAAATTGATATCATCTACCCATGCCATGTTGTCATTTCCACGTAATAGAGTATTATTGTTAGCAAGGGCAAACATATGGAAATTGGTAGGTCCAGAACACTATTTTCTGTTAATCTTCAAGAAAAGGCAGGTGACCTATTCATCTCATTTCTGCTCAGAAAAATATATTTACCGTCTTTTAACAATTCTGTTTTCTCTCGAATTTAGAAAGGAAAAATTGAATTTTTATGTAATCTGTTATTATAAATGATTCTTTTATTCTTTGTTTCTTTCAGCCCAGACACAAGTTATGCTGTTGCTGGCTCTCAAGAAGGATCATTATGTATTTGGGATACAAAGAAGTATACTCTAGAAAAGGTCCTTAAAGGACATGAGTAAGTCTTATTTAGATCTAAGTTAATTGACGTCTGGTATGAGTGCTAAAATTAGTGTAAAAATGTCCAATGTGAGCACTGAAGAAGTTATTTAAAAAAAAAAAAACAATTTGCTCTTTGACGATATTTTGATAGTTTTGAATTCAGTAGATAGTTTTCATGCTCTAAGCTACAATTGGGTATTAATTTTGATTGGTTGAGTATTTTTAGTTACATTAGAATTAGATTTTAAATTTTAAAAAAGTAACAAAATGATATATTTTAAAGCAAGAGTAAGGTAACTGTAAGACTAACCGTAGCCCTCGGCGCAAGAGGGTCCGTCTGTGCCTGGCGTGCGGGGTGGTGGCTAATCCAGTGGGAGAGATGGACTCGCAGTGGTAAAGAAATTGCCAAAATGGCGCCCACCGGTTTTATGAATGGTGTCATCTCGCAGAATCGCGTGAAATCTCGTCGTATGCAAATCAGCTGGCCTTCGACGGCTATGAAAGACGTTGGCAGAAGCGATTGAGGGATCCGTCGGTGATTGGTTCTTCCGTTGTTTGTTGGATCCGTACAGTACCATTGTTCGTTGGGTTCTGAGTGGACAGTACCGTTGCCGTTTTGCCAGTTGCGGTGCCGTGGTTAGTCAGTCGTCGGATCGCTTTGTTGCCCCGGCTCGCTACAGTAACTTATAATGATTTTTAAAACTTTTTCATATTATTTTAGCAAAGTAATATTGAATAACACTTCTCATATTAACATATTTTTAAAAAACTGTATCTGGATTGAAAGTAGAAATAATTTTCAAAAATTTTTTATGACTATTTTCTCCCAAATTTATTTTCCTTTTTTTTCCTTCTTTCAGAAATGCAGTGATTGCTTGCTCTTGGAATCCAACTGGATCTTCAATAGCCAGTTGTGAAAAACACCGTAAAGTGATTGTATGGTCAGATTTTTGAATTGCACTACAATGAAACCCATGTCTCTTCTGAATTTTTTTTTTTTTTTTTCATTCCTTACCAGTTTGAGTCATGAGATATCAATGCTCAAATATTTTGATTAAAACAATCAAAATATTATTGATGAAAGCTCTGACTGATTTTCTATCTTGAACATCTATCCAATTCATTCTTTCAGTAATTTTTCATCTCATTTTTGATCCTGGAGTGGAAGTAATTATCAACTAGAAACAACAGTGGCTACATACCGCCTGGACTCTGAATTGTTTTTGCTACCTTGGCGGTGTTATGGAATATGCACATACACTTACACATAAAAGTGTATACCACCATAATTACTCCTAAATATATATGTCTATAGATGAATTCTTTCTATACTCTGTCTTATACACACACACACACACACACACACACATGCACATTTATAATATACAAAAAGATTTTTGAAATATACACTTGTTCTTTCCAAAATATGCATACATTTATATATGCAAAATTACTTACACATAAAATATTATGCATATACTGACACAAGAAAATTTATTTATACATTTAAAAATGTCACTTTTTATTTATGCATGTATTAAAGACATGGCTGTACATTTTTTTTACATCTTTATGTTAGAACACTTATTATTGACTTATTTAGGTGTCAACTATATTCTTTAACTATATATTATATAAAAAGTAAGCACATATTTTAATAGTCTATTATTTGCAATGGTTTATTCAAGCTTAATGAATATTCATTTTTGAATTTCATTCACTGATATTCAATTGGTTGGTTACTACTTCTATAGATAGCTACTGGGAGTTAACCGACTTCCCATTAACACCCATTAACCTCCTGATGCTTTACCTAGGTATTTTTAAATCTACCCATTATTAAACTTTATATAACAATTCTTATCTTTTATGGTTACTTATTCAACTTGTAATGATTTCAGGTATCATTATCAAGTCAACCCTGCTCATTATAATTTAACAAGTACATCATCTGAGATGAGGATAATCGATCAAGATATGTAAATAGTGTAAATAACAATATTCTTATTTCAGAAATTTAGAGAGATAAATCAGTTTTAATTATTTTTTTGTCTTAGTTATATTTTTTTACATTTTCTAAAAAAAAATCAACATTTAGATGACAATAGAATATTTAGATGGGACCATGCTCTGCTGGATTATGGTCCTTTAGACTAGATCAAATCATTTCAAATTTTTCATTGAGTATTTTTGCAACATGTGCTAATTTTATGTATGAAAATGTGTTGCACAGTATTTTCACTTTTTATTTTTTATATTTATCTTTGTATTGTATTAATTTTTTATGAATACTCTTTAGATTATTAATACTTTGTGCTTGAGATTCTTAATTCTCTTTACAAAATAATTATTTTTAACTATCTATTATTTTAGATCCTAAATTTATTTAGTTTGAAACTTGTTTAATGTAGATAGAAGTAATTCAGAAAAAATAAAAATTGATCATTGAAAACAGTTTTATTTTTATAAAAATGATACACAGAAATTAAATATACCTTATAAAAAAAAGTTTACTTTTCAAAATGAGTAACATGAATGTAAATATCAATTAAGATTAAAACCAATAATAATTTTACAGTGCATCAACTTCTTGCAAGTAATATCCATAAACTCTAAGGTATAAACAGAAGGTAAGCAACATATACTAAGATAATTTGAGAATAGATTTAGTTGGTTTGTGATAATTTATATAAAAAAGCATTATTTTTTAAATAACAACATTCCATAAATGAAATAAACAAAACTCAAAGTTTTTTCAAATAGATTAATTCTTAAATAAAATTAATCCATTCAGAAATAAAATATGAATGAATTTTAAATTGCTTAAATATTCAAATGCATAATAAAAAATTAAAAAAAGGATCAATGAAAAATTTGAAATGTATTTCTACAAAACTATTTTTGTCTAACAACTTTTCAAACATTAAAAATATTTTCATTTGAAATTTGGGTCGATGAATATTACTATTAAAGATCTTATTTTGGATGGTTATCTTTTTTAATTGTAAAAAAATACTTTGTAATATGCTTGAGAATTTTTATTTGTTTAACTAGATTCATACTGACTGATTAATGCTATGAAGAAACAAATTAAAAACAAAAAATGCTAATAAATCAAATGACTGAATTGGAAAATTGCTGCTTTTTAACATTATAAATTAGCACAGGCCGTAATAGCAACACTGAAAAACAGAAAGTATAACTAATGACTTTTAATAAGAACATACAATTTTTAAAGTTTAGTCGATGATAAATCAATTTTTAATAATTAATCTTAAAAACTTCAATTAGAATATTAAAAAGAAAACGAAAGTTTTGCTGAAATGAATTAATTTAGATTTTAAACACTAACCTATCAAATTGATAAAAACTTTATTTAATGTCAGTTTAAGACATTTTGCCAATGAGTATCCTGGCTATGATATTTAATTAAAAATCTATGTCATTTGTGTAAAAACTAGTTTAAGAACAAATTTTAAATATTTTTAATCATGCTTGAAATAAAGGTATTTGTTTTTTATTGAGCATTTTAGTATTATTCTTAATTTATTTCAATCTATTTTTATAGTTTTAAATTTGTTAAAATATAAAAGTCACTAAGTTGACTAATTTCCTCTTCCCTCTCCCCCTCTCTCTCTCTCTCTCCATTCCAACCTCCACTTTCACCTGTCATGTCAACAGAGAGGTCATGAATGTTCAATCATCATAACAATGCAATTTGCAATCCTCTGATCCATTCAGGTCGAATAAAGAATTAGGAGTTATCACTTTGGGATATACCCTTTATCTACATATGATGTATGCATGTACTTTTCTACATATGTATATGCATGGATATATATATATGTATGTATGCATGTATATATATATATGTACATACACACACGCACACTATTTTTATCTAACTAGATTAGGAAAATGAATCCAAATTTTGTTATTATTTGAATTTTTAGAAATAGCCAATTTTATTTTGCAATTGCCTAATCAAAACTATCATTTTTAATTGTCATCATTCATACCTAGGACTGTTTAAGGGTTGCAGTATATTTTTTGTTTAATCATTTTCAATAAAATAGTGTCTAAAAATCTTTTTTTTTGTATTTCTAAATAAATTTCTTGCAACAGCAACAAGATGTTAATTTATAAAAAAAAAATTTTTTTTAATATAAAGAGAGTGAAAAGAACTTGAGGATTTAAATAATGTTCTTTTTAAGAAAACAAGCAAAGAAAACAACTAACAACTTGATTTCTTTGCTTTATAAGTAACAACTTGATTTCTTTGCTTGTTTTCTTAAAAAGAACATTATTTAAATCCTCAAATTCTTTTCACTCTCTTTATATTTTTTGTGTCAATTCCCTTTTCTTTTGTTTCTTGACCTGTCCCTATATTTTATTTACTTCTATTTACTTTCATCTCTATTATTGTTAATTTTTATCCTCCTCTTTCTCTGACTCATCTTCCTTTTTCTACTTCTTTATAATCTCTTTCTTTCATATTTTGTGTTTTTTTCCTTCATTTTATGCCTCCTTCCATTACTTAAATACTTTTTTTCTTTTCTCTCTCTCTCTCCCTCTCTCTCTACTTTTTTTTTTTACTTTCCTGGTTTTTTCTTTTTCCCCAACCTTTCTTTCTTTCTCTCTCTCTCAGTTTCTTTTTTTTAATTCTTTTTTTTCCTAATAAGGAAACAATCCAAAGAAAGTCTTTAATTTGTTAAAACTAAAAAATATTTAAATATTAAAGAAAATAAACTTCTGAAAATTTCCATCAATTTCTTTCTAATTTCCTGAAAGGAAAAAAACTTTGTTTATTCATGTCTTTCTTGTTGATTTATTTGTTTTTAAAGGAGGCAGCATGGAAATTAGCTCTTCAGAAAAAAAAATGACAGAAAATTAATTGTGATAAATTCCTGCCACATTTCATTCAAGCCGTCTTTTCTTGTTAAAACAAAATTCTTCAATTCTTTTAAAATCAGAAAAAGTACAGATAACTGTAATTTGATTTTCAAAGGACCAATAGAAACTCAAAGATTTTGTGTTAAGAATTTGGTCACTTGAGGATTTTAAGTATGAAATAAAGTGAGTTTTGCTCACATGAATTTTGTTTGTTTTATTTTTACTTGTTCCTGTGGAAATTCCATAAATGTTCATACATCCATGTATAAATATTTTAGTTCTTTTACGGCCTTAAACTTCTCTAGCACCAATGAAGTTGGTGATATAATCTTGAAGTTCTCGAGTCTGCCCTGAAGAATAAGTGGATTTCCTTGTAACCTGAAACATAGAAATGTTTATTTGATTTTACAGCAAACTTTTAGGTCTTTTAGGCCGAGAACAATCATTTTTTAATAAACGTTCTTTTTGTCCAGTTTTTTTAATAACAGAATATGCTCTATTTAATTGTGCACTTCAAACTTGGGCTATAATCGCTTGTGGGACGGATGCTGAAAGTCATGATGAAGTCAAAATCATAATGACGATTTTGAACTGAAGGAGATGGCCTGGCAACGAGACAACTTAACTCAGTCCCAAAAAATGGACTTCAACATTTAATCTTCATCTAATTTTATTATGGATCTTGACAACAGCTTCGAAATTTCGACTTGTGCAAAACCTATGAGTAGATGAAGCTCAGGAAATTAATGGGCTTCATCTACCCGGGTTTTGGGAATCAGTGTTATCCTTCTAGTGTAAAAAGTGTTAAAACTAACGAATTCAAAGTGTTTTTGCTAGTGAATTGAAAACACATCAAAACTATGCTTTTTAAGGCTTTTTGCGTTGAACAGAACAGCTTTGAAATAAGCATTATTTTTGTTTGTCTAGATCGTTTCTGAAAGTATTTTTGCTTGTTTTCATATTAAAAACTAGTTTTCACCATTCAAAGCCTGGTTTTAAAAAAAAAACCAAAAAGGCCAAAACATCGGCCTTGACGTATTATTTATTTTACTGTGTTTTCTGGGCAAAAACCTAGTGTAAAAAGTGTTAAAACTAACGAATTCAAAGTGTTTTTGCTAATGAATTAAAATCACATCAAAACTATGCTTTTTAAGGCTTTTTGCGTTGAAATAGGCATTATTTTCGTTTGTTTAGATCGGTTTTTTTGCTTGTTTTTACCGTTTCAATTTTATTTTACTATGTTGACTTGGCAAAAACCTAGTGTAAAAAGTGTTAAAACTACGGTCCCGCATCTTGCTTTTTTTAGGTCTGATTTCTATTATTGCCTATTTATGTCTATCTAAAAACAATTAAAACTGTGTAAAAAATAGTTTGTTTTTTTCCAGAAGATGAATAATAGAATAAAATATTTTAGGCAAACAAATAAATTTCAATAAAAAAAATTATGCAGTAATACAAAAACACAAATAATTCATTTTCTTTGGACTTTTTAAAAAAAAACATTCTACAGCAGGCATGTCAAACTCGGAGTTTCGCGAGGGCCGAAGTTAGTTTGTTTTGTCGTAAGGGCCGCACCGGCCGCACTTCTATTATCATAATTGAGGTCCTTGCGAGAGACGACGCGAATAGAACTGCAGCGTTTTATACTAGACTTTATAAACTGTGTGCGCAGCTATTTTCACTATTTTTCGGACACACCTCGTATTTTGATCTTTTCTCTTTTTTTCCCTACTTTTTCAGAGTTGCTTAAAATAGTCTGTGTGGGCCGCAAGTATGCTTGCAATAATGGGCCTCATGTTTGACATGCCTGACATAGAGAAGCTTTTTTAAATTTTAAAAATGTAATTTTTTCTCTATGTATTGCAGTTTTCGAAACATAGGGATTTTTATTCAAGTAATAATAGTTGATGTACAAATTTTTTCACTTTATCTGCATAGCTGCACACAGTTTATAAAGTCTACTATAAAACGCTACAGTTCTATTCGCGTCGTCTTTTACTATGCAAGGACCTCAATTATGATAATAGAAGTGCGACAGTACACAAACTAACAACTCCTTCGGCCCTCGCGAAACTCCGAGTTTGACATGCCTGCTCTAGGTATAACAGCAGTTTTTATAAGAGAATGATTACAGTTTTTCTATTTTAAGTGAATCCAATTTCACCATTTGTAATTTTTACAAACGAATTTTAAGCATTGAACAGAACAGCTTTGAAATAGGCATTATTTTTGTTTGTTTAGATCGTTTCTGAAAGTATTTTTACTTGTTTTCATACTAAAGACTAGTTTTTACCGTTCGAATCCTGTTTTTCAAGAAAAATTAAAAACACATAAACGAAAATAATGCCTATTCTGTTCCACGCACACTTTTTACACTAGGTTTTTTCCCAGAATGTTTCGTCCCTTTTGGTTTTTCTTGAAAACCAGGCTTCGAACGGTGAAAACTAGTTTTTAGTATAAAAACAAGCAAAAATTATTTCAGAAACGATCTAAACAAACGAAAATAATGTCTATTTCAACGCAAAAAAATAATTCACTAGCAAAAACACTACACATCTTGCTTTTTTTAGGCTTCTCACAACAGGCCGATTATTGAAATTAAAAGTAATTTATTAGGGGATGGGACGATTCGGCGCGGCCCTTTCGGCGCGGCCCATTCGGCGCGGCCGTTTCGGCGCGGGGGCCGATTCGGCGCGGCCGTTTCGGCGCGGAATACGAAAATACCACTCCAGTTTGGTTAATTATATTCTAATTAATTATTTAAATTATGAAAATAAATAATTTTAATTAAGAAAAATA
>JAYKTE010037623.1:0-15125 GCA_036873565.1 Xipholeptos notoides
TTTTCATTTACTAGCCAAATAGAAAAGTTACTAGCCAAACCCATGAAATGCTATTTCACTCTAATCTTATGAATAAATCAATATTATTGGTATAGAATACATTGTTCTATTTTCTTTTCTATTAAATTTTTAAATAGTTTCACTTTGTTTGATTTATATTAAAAAAGCTTGAAATTATAATTTTTCACTCAGTATTCTAAAGATTGTCAATGAAAAAAAGTCGCCAAAAGATAAGTGTTTTATTATTTTTAGTCGCCACTTGGAAAAATAACTCGCAAAATACGATGCGAGTGATTCAATTCACTCGCAATGCAGACACACACAAATGCTATTACTTTATATATAGATTAATACTTAAGCATGCATCTTCTTTTTAATTTTATAATATAAATGTATATCTACATGGTTTAAAATTATACAAAGAAACATTATTCAACCAATTTTAGCTTACTTTGAAAGTAAATTACTTTGCGTTTTAACAATAACTGAAGACAGAAAAACATAAAACTTTTACTTTCAATTTTGATTTAAAATTAATTCACAACTCCCCACTCACTGGAAGTCTAGTTCTGCTGACACAAAACACAATACAGCTGGCTGGCTGGAGCCAACAGTATTGCTGGAGCCCGGGCCCCGGGCGGGAGTCCAAGTGAATTAATTGTGGTGACTGAGACGTGACACAGTGACACTCACATCTGGAAACCTGAGTAGTTACTACTAAGACCGTTTTTATTTTCATTACTTCTTTTTCATTCATAAACATTTTTATGAAAATAGAAGATTAAAATTTTGTTGATTAAAAACAGAAAAATTACGAGTCAAATTAATGGTTGGTGAAATAATGGTGGTCTTGTTAATTTTGAATTCAATTCATTTAGAAATATTGTGTACATGCTCGATTAGGTCAAACGTTTTCTTTTTTTCATTTTTATTAAATGTAAAATGTAATGTACTCAAATTAAAAATGAATTGTTTTAGTTTTTTTTCTTTATCCATTATTCTTTTTAAAAAAATACAACACTTCAGGAGATACAAACAAACAGTAAAAGTGTGGAGAAAGAAACAAAAACATTCCATTAGACGTGGAATGCTGTCATTGAATTCATTTTAAGAGAATAATCTCCAACCACACGTACTTTATTTCTTTCTTGTTATTGTTTATTCTTTACTTTCATTACAGTATTGCAAAGAAAGGAAGAAAATATTTACTACTAGGGAAACAGATTTATTTACTAACATGACTTAAAGTCGGGTCAGGTCAAGTACACAAACAAACAACAGGAGTGTGAGTGTAAGTTGTGGTGGCAGCCATGTTTGTTTACACTTGTGAATTCTGTTTGTTTGCGCAATTTAGCAAAGCTTAAAAAAGGGTTGATGACAGGCGAGAGACGATGATGATGGGACATCCATTCTAAAATATTAAAAAATAATAAACAACAATAGTAAAGACAAAATTCGTGCTTATTGCAAGAGGTGACATTAATGTATGTGTTGTGTTCGACGACGTACGCAAAGGCCGATAAAAAAGAGGAAGATTGGGAGGTGGAATTTACATTCCTTTGTTGCCCCTCCCCTCAACCAAGTAAAGAATACTACCATAAAAATTGTAGTGACTTTTAAGTTCGAACGTGTTTATTTATTTTATAAATTTCTGAAAATACTAATTACCAATAAAGAAACAAGATAAATAAACCTAATTAGAAATAAATTTACGTGTTAAGTTTAAAGGGGAGTGTTACTGTCATTCAGCAATAAGAGAGAAAAAAGATAGGTGCAATAAGTTGCATTACAACAGAAAATCAAATCCTTTTACAATCGATGAAAGTACTTATTTTGCTAATCAAAGAAGTAAGTATATCTAAATAAACAAAATGTTATGTTTCTAAAAAGAATTCCCCCCCCCCCCACCTCAAGAAAAAAAAAGTTTGATAAGTTCGAAATAATTTCGTTTGTCATCAGGAACGGGACGGTAAGAGTAAGAGAACGTTTCAATGATGATGTGTTATTGAAATATTGTGACATGGACAATTATTACAAATGGTGAAAGGAGACAACAAAGTTATTTCGAAGCCTCATTTTCATGAAACAAATACAACTTAAAATCGGCTTAATTAAAAAATAAGTTATCAAATTTTAAACCTATTGGCAAGAAAACAATAAAGAAAAAATAAAAAGAAGTAGCTATAAAGAAAACTATTTATTCATTTTTTTCTTTACCTATACAAAAATTACATTAAAAATTTTAAAAACATGCTAAATTTTAATAGTAAAAAAAAATATTAAAAAAATTGTCATTTGTGATTAAAAAAAACAAAAAGAAATTTGAGGTTAAAGGTTGTTGTTTTGTTTAAAAACAAAGTTTTATTTTTCGTTTTTTCAATAGTCTGGTTTCACAATTTAAATATTTTTTAAAACTAAAAATTAGTTCTTTTTTTTTTAAACAATAAAACTAAAAAGAAAAATGTAAAATTCATTATTCGAGCCATGCTATTTAAAAACAATAAATAACATGATCAAACTGAACAGTTTAATTCACCTAACCTAACCTCGTCAACAAAAGTGTTGTGTGGGCCGGCGGAGGAGTGGCACTTGTGAGTGCCACTAAAACTTAAAGTAAATCGAATTTCGAGTTAACACACAGCAACCTACACATGTTTGAGATTTAAAAAATAATATAAAAATATACCGGTCGAGAGAGCACAAATATAAGTTAGGCACAGAGCCAATTTTACGTACTTGTAGTGGTCTTGGTGAGGTGGTGGCGGCATTTTCCCAGAACCCCAGCCCCACGAATTACCACAAGTTTATCCTATTGTTTTTTCCGGATTTGTTTAACAAATAAGTGTAAGTAAAGATTTCAAAATGTTTTAAAAGTTCCGCTCTGCTTCCCACTAAATTAATTAATCTTTATTGTTGTTTTTAGGGTAAAGTTGAATTTAGTTCAACAATAAACCCAAATAGATTTCAACACAATTAACAAAAATAATCCAAACTAACTTATCGTAAAGTTTAAACTTTAAAACGCACTTATATCATAATTTTAACTAATCTGAAAGGTAGTCAATATCCTTTTTTAATCAAATGCTGGATGGGTGAAGTCTGTGTTGGTTTTTTCAACTCACTTACTAGTAGTAAAAAGTACGACGGACAGGCCACGGCGGACGCGGGGCGGTGGTGACTGGTGCAAATGCATATTAATTCTCTTAAGTTTATTTGGGTGTGGCGATAGGACAAATTGAAATTTGGAAAATAAGTATAAACTTCTACAGAAAGTGTTTACGGTTGATGCTGTTTCATATAGTTTAAACTAGATCAAATAGAGAAAACCGAATACGAAGAAGAGATGTTACGTTAGTGGTAGGGAAATAGAATTCTTTAAAAAATGTGAGTGACATTAAATGCAAAAACAATGATGATGATGATCCAATTACTCACATCAAAAATCTTTTTTTTTCAAGCAACTTGATAATTATCAAATGAATAGTAAATAAATAGCAAAATACATGATGATAAACAATGTGTTTATGTTCACAAGTGAGTGCACCCACCCTGGCACTGGTACCAGTCGCGCGCACGCGCGACCTGCGTGTTATCGCAACAAAAATTGGCTGTAGTCCCAGACTCCCAGACACCTCAAATTTATTCATTCTTACTCAGAGTGGTATTTCGATTTAGAAACCTTCGAAACTCTAAGTGGAAATAATTATATAAAAAAAAATTTTGCCCGATTCAACTTTTTCAGCTCATCATGCGTCGCGATATTCGACAGTGATTATAGATAGAGAAGAAAAGTGAATACATTACATTTCCCTTGTTTCAAACCCATTTGAAACTTGAAAAATATATATGGAATGAAATAGATTATTGCTTTTAAATGACAAAATATTGTAGATATTATGTACTTACTGTGACACAAGCCCTATTTAAGCTGACAGCACCCCTACATCCATAAGCAGTTTCAGTGACAGATTTAAAATAACTGAATGTACCATCTTTTAATACAATATATCTATCCTGCCATCCATGTATATAGTTCGTCCATTTACTCAATGTACCATGTTTTTCAAGCAAATTGTTTTCTTCGTCAAATTCATCGTTTTCTTCATCATCAGTAAAACTAAGTACATCCCTCTCTTCCGACATCTTGCTGCATGGATCTCGACGTGTTCTAAATATTACAGAAATATATTACAATAGGCTGGTTCACACCTTCGTGTAACGACGCACAACTGATAGCTTTCAAGTCAACAACACCCCTGAACTTACAATAGGTAATTACAATAAAAAATTCTTCTAATGCAAACAGACATCGGATATGTGAGTGCCAGCTTCAAAGAGAGCCAGCACCATATTGAATGAACACATGACGTCAAGTCTGCGCTCTAAACTCAATATTCAAGAGCGATGAAAATAAAGGGAGATAATTCGCTTTTAATTTTAATCTACGTATTTTTTAATTCGCTATAAAAACAAAATAACATTAAATTGTTTAACAAGACGAACTTAAATCCCAAGTTAATTTCACAACTCACATTTAACCCAGTTTTCATTTCAGCAATTTTAAAAAATTGATCTTGGGATTATTCAAACAAATAAAAAATATAGCTTTCAGCTAAAAAGAATTTCGGCCTTTTTTTTCAACAAACAATCATAGCAAAGATTTATTTTTCCCGACAATAATGAGCGAATAAATAAGATTTCTTTCTCTTTTCTTTCATCTCTAACTCATTTCGATGCAAGTCAAGTCGCAAGTCCTCCTTCGGTCTTCTTGTGTGACTGATGGTGGCCAGTCACATAAACACACACACGTGTAGTAGAGCAAGCACGCACGCACCGCACCGGCGCAGGCGCATCGCCGCCGCGCCGCACAACACAACATACCACCACCACCATGTGCGTAACCAAATTGAAAGGTATTGAAAAGTTGTAAGATGCATGCCTCTCCAGAGTTTTTTTTTACTCTAGTGAAAGTTATATATTGGGAGAAACTTTTTGATAAAAATATCTAATAAAAGTTTTTTATGTGGATCATTTACACAGATAGAAGAGGTGGATTAGAAATACTTTTATTTCGGAATTCTAAAAGAAAAAAAGGAAATAAAGTAAGCTGCAAAAATATCTTGAGATGTTAAAGCAGGAACAGTGAACACAAAACTTTTTCATGACTTTCTTTCTTAGAGTCTCTCCCACATCAACCAACACCATCAATATCTGCAAAGTGATGGATGAAACTCCCTAGTCATGAATAAGTTCAGTCATCATAATGCAATTTGCAATCTCCTCTAATCCATTCTGTCGGAATTCTAAAAAATAGGAATCATTAATTTTCGATATAAAAAATAATTGAGGCTTCTAAAGGTGTGTCAGCATAAGGTATAAGTTCTTTAGCTGATAGGTAAATTCTGAACTGAGTAGACAGACCTAGCTTTGTATTGAGGAGAGTCCATCTAGATCTCAAGCTAATAAAATTGGTTTGATGTACCACTAGGGGCGGACTAAAAGTGTTATGAGCTTTCGTACGTAAAATACAATGCCCCTCCCCCATTTTTTACAATTAAATGCCACATGTAGAGGCTGTGCAGCAGGTGATCTGTGCATATTGGCTTTACTATCTCCGGTAGACACACATTATGATGTGCAGGCAAAACAGAATGGCCTAAGTCAGAATGCATGTATTAGAGTGTATAACAAGAACATCCTCAATAATTTTATTGGCAACCAGGCAGTCCACTTTACACTGATAGGCCCTCGGGCATGGTCCAAATGACTGATGGCACAGCACCATGGTCTATTATTACTCTTTAGTGTTTTTATTAAAAGCATATCAATATTTTTGGTTATTTAATGACAAGAAAAATCATTTTAATGAACATCTTTCTATCATAAACAGGCTCACAGAAAAGCAGTAGTCGCACTATTTAATTATACCTGGAAAGAATAAGTTGATTCATACTTTTCTAAAAAAAAATTTAGCTTAATTTTTGCTTTGGAATTACCACTGAATTTTGAAAAATCAAGAATAATGTATATAAATGGTTTGAGGATGAATCGTGCCTTTTGATGTTCAGTGCTGGGATAAATGAGAAATAACAATTGTTGCTCAGCCAAACTAGAGCTAATAGTGTAAAACATGAAAAAGCTATAAAAGAAAAAAGATTTATTTTGAACAATCCACAGTCAGCCTTTGAGCATTGTGTAATTTCGATTGGTACAGGCTGCAATGAGTGTTAAACTGTAAAGATAGCAATAAACAATATTTGATTTTATTTTTCAGTAGTATGTTTGATAAGGTAACATAAAAATAGGAAACTGTTTTTTAAAAATTGATGAATGAAAAAATAAATAATTTTATCAACCAAAATATAATTTTTCTGTCACTTAAAATCTTTTTATTATAGATTTTTCTTGTTAAAAAAATACAGTATTTCTCTTGACACTTGGTGATTTCCATGAGTCTAAAAGTGTCAGAACAAGGCAACTCATAGTTGAAGATAAAAATCTTTTTAATACTATCCTGCATTTCATGTTAGTTCCTGCAGGTGTCAATTAAGGGAGCGGTTTCAGAACTGTTAAGGAATGATTCTTGGTTTGGAAGCAAATGTAATTTTATGGACCCTGTGAAACTGGAAATTAAAAAAAAAACACCCTTTTTTATTAAAATATTTTCTTTGTGTTAATTTATTTCTCAAATGGGAACATGCAACAACCTTGTCAGCTCAATGCACAGCCACCAAAAGCACTTTTGTTCAAAGTTTTTCATTGCTTTCTTTCTTTATTTCTTTTTTTTTTTTAACTCACAGCTCCTTAAGCTACACATGTCAGCAGTTTGACATTAGTTTGTTAGAATGTCAGTGGTAGAGTAGTGTGTGGGCTGGCATTGGTCTCGCAGTACCTTGCCGTTGTTGCTGTTGTTGTCACTTTTTACTTTTACAAGTACTTTGGACTTGTCTTAGACTCTCTTCTCCCTCTAACTGATTCTGATCCAAACTTTGAGCATATATATTTTTTTGTCCAGACCAACACATATATCGTTGCTATTGCAAGCATGCTCGCTTGCTCACATTTGCAAGATTTTTAAGCACCTGGGCTTGATATTTTGCTATTGTCCAGCTGCCCAGTTGTCCTATCGCACCCCACTGTCAATTTAGTAAAACAATGGTGGGATACTCAAACGAATTTCGATACCCGCACACAGCACGCATTCTTTTGTTAACCGGATGTTAACACTACGAAATCTTGTGGTGAAATATGAAAATTAGCATGTCACCAAACCTTTTGCGGTCGGCCATCTTGGAAAAGCGCGGACGTAGTAGTAAACGGTCACATGACGCTTATTTTCACAAAAATTCAGCAGCAGCCAGAATTCAACAGGTGTACTCTGCCCAGCTACGCTCCAGTGACCATCCCTAAATTATTTTTCAACCAATGAGGACGTGTAGAGCGAAATAATTTTTCGTAATGCCTGGAGCGGTCCTAGAGGCCGAACACATATAAATAGGCCAAGTTTCTCCCAGCTAGTCAGTGAGTTTCTGGCGTCGGACCTGTCTACGCAACTCGGTCTAACTCCACTCGGCGCCCTTCATCACCAGACCAAGCCACCAACAACATCGACAACTACACATCTCTATGTGAAAAACTGTCCTTTTCAGGGCACTTTAACCACTAAAATACCCAACTTCACTTACGCAAGCAACTGCCCTTTTCAGGGCACCTCGGAACACCTCGACTGCGACCAGCTCTATCCGTATTCCTGACCCCAGGCCTACGAAGATTCACCATCACCGGCGCTATCCAAACCTATATCGACGAACCAGCTTGAACATTTCCCCGCATCCTATCATGAACTTGTAAATACTACACTTTTCCGTCCATTCATTTTCCATTCAGAAAATAAATATTTTGTTTTAAACTTTATATCAGTCTTAGTCATCTTTGCTCCGTTTGCTTTAACTCACCCTTTCATTTTTCTTAAGTTTGCGGGGTTAACGTCATATTAGCCCCGCAACAGTCCCACTAACCGATATTCCATCCATTGTTTGATTCCGTTGTGAGATTCAACAATCACATTTCTCAATCCGAACTTTGGAACTTCCGAGCAAAATCAAATTACAATTTACACAAATACAGGCCATTTAAAACCCTGGCATGAAGAGAACACTATACTTTGTGAAGTTGATCAACCAAAGAGTCACTAAAGCTAAGGTACGAGCAGTGGTCAGGGATTGCAGAGAATGTCAATCGATAGATCCAGCTCAGGTGCATCAGATACTAGGTGTATTTGATGTGTCAGAGAATTGGAGTAGGGCTGGTATGGATGTAACTCGTTTGCAGTTTCAACTGTTTTGACATTTTGAAGCCATTGCACTGCTAAAATTCTGCTAGCATTATCAAACAGTTTCAAGTATTTTTTGCAACTTATTGAACTGCTCACTGACAATGACACAGTGTTTTGAAAATAAAAAATTGCACACTTTCAAAAGATGAGGGCTGTGCATGCATGATTTCAATCTGCCCATCATGGAATAGTATAATTGAGAGATTTCATTGCACGATAAAGTGCATCATTATAACATGTTGCTCAATCTTAAAGGGAGTGTATTGGCACACTATAGACACAATTGTTTCAGCTTTACCGGCAAAATCGACTTAGCCCTACAAGATCTGTATGAAGGGTATTGGAGACAGATTTGTTGCTTGACTTTTGAACCTCAAGTTTTTACATAATGTGAGATGCTCCCTGGATAAAAAATCCACAGTACAGGGAAAATGTGCAATGCATTTTTAGCAAGTGTACGGTCATGAAAATCGATAGCCAACACTCAGTCACTGTTGACAGAAAACCATGCCAGAAAAAAAAGCCTCTACTCTGTGTGTGGGAAGAATAATGCTATCAGTGACCATGTTACTTCTTCAGATGGTGATGCCTGAGAAGAACAAAAATCAGAAAGTAGCATGCCTAATGAACCTAGATACGAACTTTCAGTGACACATCTGAAGAGAGAAAGCAACTGAGACCATGCCATTGAGATGGACTACTAGGCTAAAACAAGCTGCTTCACATTGCCATGTATGTGATCCTGAGATAGAGAGGAGTGTGATGTCCAAGTGCAGAAACATCATCTGTGTGTGTACATTCTCCTCAGGTACACTTTAGCAGTAAGAGAAAGTTAGTATAGGAGGCACTAGATTTGTCATAATGGGCTCAACTGAAAATTTTGTAAAGAGAACACTTATGTTTTCAGGTAGAATGGTGGCAAACTGCTGTTGTTGCATTTTGTGTTTCTTGCATCTGAAAAGGCAAATGGGTCATTTGAAGGATCCTCGGTTAGGTGGGAAGGGTTTTGTACATTAGACGGATATGATTGAGAGGTACAGGAGGATTCCAGGCTTTTGGCATTAACATATCAATTTTTAAAAGCTAAAAAATATTGAGTTTTCCATTTTTTTAGAACCAAAAAACACAATTGCAATTACTAGCAAGTTACTGTTATGGTATCGTTTGATGATAACTGATATATTGTTAGTACAAATAAGTAAATATATAGAAAAATAAATAACGAAACGTCTTGAGCTACAAGAACCCATTTTATTACCTATAAAGGGTACGTAACTCATACAGTTAAAACAACAAAAAAGATAAGATAATCCATATAATGGCATTCCTCTTTCATAAAGAAAATGTTTGTTTAAGCAGAGTTTGCTGGAAGGGGTTTCAGGTATGAATTTTCCTATAGGTTGTATCCTTTGGACGGGGTGGGGGTCCAAAGGATACAACCTATAGGAAAATTCCGCACCTTAGATTACAACATGGTTCAATTGTTCCAGATGGTTTGCTAGTATTACTGGACTGTGCTGTATGTGCCGATTTATGTGTTTCTACAGATATAGTGCAGATGCTGGTGTGAGTGTTGGGAGTTTCTGCAGGATGTAGGTTTGGAATATTGGGTGTTATAAGCTAAGTGTGATCCAAGGAGGGTGTGTTATGCAGAAATGACTCTGCTGTACTGGACAATGTGGGCATCTTTCTTGAGATGTACGTGGTTTCTGAGAAGAACATGTCATGTTGGCGTCACGACAATGTAGAATCACAGTTCAGTACAGGCTTGCCTAACGACTGCTGGAGACCATCTTCTTGTATTTTGGACTTGTACTCTCACTCATTGACCTGCGCTAAGATTAGGGAGATCCTTAGCGTGTTTATCATGTTGTCTTTTCAGCGACAACCATCTCTGTAGTAGATGATTCTGGATTTCCTTTTTATGCACATTTTGGTTGGTGAATTTTGTAGAGAAATTGCTGACCTGTTTGCAATTAAATATTAATTCTCTCAGAGATGGGATAACATGATCCATCAGAGTTGATTTGCGGTACAATAGGCTCATGTTTATGTCCTGATTACTCAGGACAGCTTTTTTCATGGCTGCTTTGATGGTGCGTACTCAGCATTCTGCCATTATGTTCAATTGGGGGAATCTGGAAGAAGAGGTGATGTGTTCAGAATCCCATGCTTTAGCAAATTCTTTGAAATACTGGGAGCTAAAATGTGAGCTATAATCACTGATAAGTCTTTCTGTGGCTCCTTGCTCGGCAAAGATTTGCTTTAGAAAACCGATGACTTCCTTCCTGGAGAATTCCCTGAGTCTGCAGGTGAAGGGATACTTCGAATAATATCCCACAATAAGGAGATAATTAATTATGTTAAGGCTGCAAATCTCAGTGGCTAGGATTTTCTACCACGGTCGCACGGGGATCTCATGTGGCATAAGGGTCTCAGCAGTTTAGAATTTCTGGAGCTCTTAACATGTCGCACATTGCTGTATTATTGCGTCAATGTCATTATTGATGCCACTCTAGAAAATACAGGTTTTGGCTCTTTGTTCCTTGGTGTCCATAATGTAACTTTTCCAATATCTCTGGTTGCATTGATTTAGGAATCAGTATCCTATCACCTTTGAGCAATACATTATTCTGACTAGAGAGCTTGTTTTAATAAGACCAGTATAGTTGAAAGTCTTTATGTAGTTTTGTGGGAGATTCTGGTCAACCTTTAAGAATCCACACCTTCAATTCACACAACACTGGATCGGAATTCGTTGTTTGATGAATCTGTGTTAGTTTCTCAGTCGAGAATTGCAAAATTCTTTTTGCTGTGTAGCTTAGATACAATGATTATATAGTCAACAGCAGAACCAACGGAACATTCTCACTAAGACCAACAAAATAGATAATCCTTTATTTTCATTGTAGTTTTTATATTAAATAATCAGATTTCTATTACATTCCTACCCCTATGACCAAAATTGTTACAAAATTAAAATGAATTAAACAAAAAAACATTAAAAAAAAATTTTTTAAGCCTTAATGTTCTGGTGTTTGTGATAACTTCAAACATGACTGGCAGTGCCAGAGTGTTTTTTGTTTTTTTGCAACTGCTACTTTACTACTGAGTTTTAGAAGTGACTTTGCTTTGCACTATCAAAAATGTCCATACACACCATCTTAGTACTTACTGTGTGGGCGGTGGTTGTTGTTAGTGTTCCTGGAGGTGATGTTTATGTTTTTGTTTGGTCAAACTTTTCTACAGAACCAGCAGAACCATTGGGTTTTATTATTCCACCTATATTTGTTCTAAAATTTCTTGACTGTTAGTTTTTCTAAAATTAAAGTAATTGAGTTTAACTGAAAAAAAAGGGAGAGAGAAAAATAAAATAATTTGCTTTTCGACAGATTTTAATACCCAAAGTTTAGCTTTTGTTTTATCAAAAGTGGTGGCTGATGTTATGACGTTGAACGAAAAACGCAATAAGGTAGGCTTTTCTGGCTTGGCTGGATGTGATTGATTCTGGTCTGTGACAATAATCCCATAATTTTTTTAATGCAAAAAAAATTAAAATGACCAAAATTTCCTCTTAGGCGTAAGTATGAACTTAGATATAAACCAATATCTTATTTTAAATTTTATTTCTAAAAATATAATTACTACCAGGAGGACAAATAATCGAAGTGGAAGTAGTGAGTGACTGAGTGAGTGCAGAGTCAGAGAGTGAGGAAGGGCATGCAGGGTTGCCACTCTTTTAAATTAAAGATAGAAATATTGCTTCTTCACTGTCGTGTTTATGAAAAAAATATAAACATGTCTGACGTTGGGAAACTGCAAAAGCACAAGAAGTCAAAGAAGAAAAAGAAAAGCCATTCCTATGAAAAAAATAGAAATGTAGAAAAAGATGGGTCTCGCAGATCCACACAAAAAAATCAAGAAGTTGAAACTGATAGTAATATAACTTCAAACTTAGACAATCATAAAAAACGTCGCCGTAGCCCGACTTTTTCGTCTTCTGTGATGATGATGCCTTTTGGCAAAGATACAAATAATTCTTGTCGTACTTCGTTTGAAGAAGATAATAATAATATAGCCTATCTTTCTCGAGAGATTGAACATTTTAAGCGTAATGAAACAGCCCAAGAGAAATGTAAAACGAAAGATTACACTCACAGGAAAGAAGAAATGAACTTGAAGAAAAATCGTTCTTCATCTTCTTCAACAATAAAACTTGATTTAGAAAGGCATAATGTAAAAGATTATGATTTTAGGAATTACCGTCGATTCCTGGATAAAATATTTTTTTCTAGTCGAAGCTGTATTAAGAAGTATGTTTTACTTAATGATTTTGAAATGATTTTAAAAATGTGTTTTACCTTTTATAACTTAAAAAAAAAGAAGTTGTTTTTGTTTTTTTGGCGACGTTAGTTCAAGTTATTTTCTTCATTTGTAGATTTGAGGATCGGTTATTTAAAAAAAAAGTATTAGTGAACAAAGAGAAGTTTTGGAGTCTTTTAGATTCATCTTTTTCATGGACACAAAAATTCATTATTGATATTAATTTACTTTTACAGTAAAAAGTTGGGGGTAAATTAAAGAACAAACTGATTCTGAAAGTGATTTTCTTCCCACTCTACTGTCTCCTTACACTAAACTGAAGGATTTCCTACCTCAGCGGAAAATTTAAAAATTTAAACTTGAATGTGATTGTGATGGGGGTGGTGGTACTGGTGGTGTGAGTTACGCTCATTAATGCATTCATCATTGTCAATGCAATGCACAGGTAAGGAGGTGAGGTGCAGTGGTGCACTGGTGCACTCAACTGGGTGCAGTCTGGTAGTGGTGGTGGTGGTGTGGGTGGTGCTGGTGCAATGCACTGGCAGTGCAGAAGTTTGTGGTGTTGACTGGTCTTGGGGATGCCCTCCCTCCCTGGTGGTGGCGATGATGGTGTGCGTGTGTGTGCGTCTGGTGTCTACATTTTCTACAATTGGGGTAATTTGTAAAAAACAAAACAAAAAAAACAAAAATTTTAATTACTGATAGTGTGTTTAAAATTAGATATTTTGGAGGACTCTAAAATCGATAAATTTAAATAGCCAGCCGTAGGTTATGGAATAAGAACAATCTACCCCTATAGATTGAATAAAAGGTTCATGCTGCTACAACCACAACTCAACATCTTTTGACAATTGATCTTTTGACTTTTATTCTTATTTTCAACATTTGGGGTAGTGCCCCTTGATCTTTAAACCTTCCTGTTGAATACATGTTGAGTTGTGGTTGTGAACCTTTTATTTAATCTATAGGGGCAGATTGTTCTCATTCCATAACCTTCCGCTGGTTATTAATGTTAAGTAATCTTAGTTACTTCTAATTGCAGTCAGGATTAAAGTTGTAACTTACAGTTGATTGTTTCTTAAAACTAATATAATACAATATCTTTATTGACTGAGTTAAATGCCTTTTACCTGCATAGAATATCATTATAGAAAAAAGAAGGGAGAACATGCAGAAACGGCGGCTGTGTATTGAGTAAAAAAAAGATTTGAGAAACGGCGAACTTTTTTTTCTTCACGATTCAATATAACTTCTGCCAAAAAAGAGAAAGAACAATCTACCTCTGTGGATTGAATAAAGGATTTGATTGATTTCAACAAATGACACCTGCTAAAGAAGAGTAAGACCAAAAAGCTTCTTGGCTGAAACACTGTGTATAATAATGAAAATAGGAATAAAAATCTGTAACCCTTGGTGAAAATATGAGAGTCATTGTCATTGTAATGGTTGAAAATGAAGGATGATAAAAATTGATTTTTATAAAATTATTTTTTCTACCTACAAGGGCTTACAAATTTTAAGAGATGTAGAAAGGTTAGTGTTGCTCTCCCTTTTCTAGTTGGGTTTTGGTACTGACTCTGTCTAAGTATGTCTGCTGAGATATAAAGGGGAATATGGGGATTAGTCAAGTAAAAGGTTTGTGTCTGTGTCATGCCAGTTGTCATTAACTTGTTTTGTTTCAAGATGTGGAAAAAGAGAAACAATGTATGAATAGTAATTGATCTATTATATGTTTTTTATTTGTTAGTGCCTTTACCAGTTAAAATAAAGAATAAGTACACACTTTCAAAACAAAATAGATATGTACTTGTCCAAATTTTGGAGAGGAGTTTTGATTATTATCATTGTTAAAATTATTCGAACTTCATAAAAATGATTATAAAATCCAAATCTAAATAATGATAATAATCAACTCATCTCACAAATTCAGTGAATGTAACAACAAAATCTAAATAATCAGAATAATGAAAACAAATTTATTGTCATTTCAAAACACAATTTGATAACCCTCTATAATAATATATGTTGGGTATTTATTTTTATGTAATTTTTTGTATATCACTTGTTTTCAAAATATTATCTGTATGTATGAATTTACATTTAACATGCCTAATAAGTATTTGTTATTATAATAACCTTGTTACAATATATCATCACTGCTAACATACTATGTGAAATAAGCAGAGCTGGGATTCGGTAGAAAAAATCTACCACCGGTATCGGTATTTGGTAGTGAGCCGTGTCCAATCAGTATCGGTAGATTTTTCAGAAATCTACCGCCGGTATCGGTATTCGGTATCGGTAGATTTAAAAAACTCTCTATATAATAAAAAATGCTTTTAAAGGCCTATAACACACTTTTTAAGTTATTTCTCTGTTACTTAGGTTACTTTAAGAATAGAAGTAAATTAGTTTCTTTTAATACCATTTTTAAGTTTAAAAATACATAACTTATTTAATAAACAGG
>JAYKTE010037733.1:0-15123 GCA_036873565.1 Xipholeptos notoides
ATATATATATATATATACATACACCAATAAAAAGAACAAAATTATGAATTAAATATTCAATAATTTGCTTGTCAGGTGTCACAAAAAATCATTTCATACAGTAATTAGAGAGAAATGAATTACCTCCCTTTATATGTGCTCTTTGTTTTCTATAAAACTTACGGTTTTAACTAAATTTTCAACTACCATGGAAATTCCACAGTTTCTGCAAGTACTTATCAAGTATCATATGAGAAATAAAAAAGCATTGTTCATATAACATAGAGAACAAAAATTCAAAGTCTATAGAACACTAATAATCAAGTCTCTTCTTATACAAATAAAAAGAATTGTGTATATAACCTTAAAGATGATAAAACTCAGAACAATTTGAATATTATTTGACAAAAAGAGAATTGTACACATTTCTACTGCTTTGATACAGTGCGCTCAATGCTAATTCAGATTTTATAAAGAAAAAAGGAAATTTGTTGGAATTAAAGATCTAGATATGGTTTTGTTGTAATAGACTGACCAGACACCCCTACACATGTGATGTGCGGTCATATAGAAAGAGCAGAAGATTCCAAGACAGTTACACGAACAGACACTAGTTGTACCTTTCTTAATAAACCCGCATATTAAACCTAAGCCTTGTCTAAATGAGTTATGATATAGAAACCAAGATATAACAGGTTTCATTACCAATTCTTAGTCAAACACTAGAATATTTGGGATTCAGGACAAATAAATCCAATTATTCAGTTACAATGTCCCATCACCATCATCAAGAAAAACAAGCTTGTGGTTTTCCAATGCTAATAATCATTGTTTGTTTGTTTTTTTTATGGCATATCAACCTTTTTTAGGTCATTTAATGCCGAGAACATTCATTTTTGATAAACGTTAATTTTTGTCCACACTTAGTTTTTTGAATAACACAATGTGCTATTTAACCTATAGTTGGGGGGGGGATTCATACCTATCCCAAGAGTGTTAGTCCAAATATGAATGCAAACGGAACGACTTGGATTCGAACTCATGAACTATGATTCTGAAGTCCGACAACCTATCCGCTGGCCCAAGTCGACTTCCCCATGCTAATAATCATTAAATGACTAAATACAAATACAAAAAATGAATTTATAAAATAATAAAAATTATAAATAAATTTTTCATTTGAAAATAATTTTATAGTTCAGAAGATAAAGTTATTAGCAATCATAGTAAAGATAAGATTTTTTTAAATTTTATATATTTCACTAATATATATATTCAGACAAGTTCCATTAAAAAGGATTTTAATTTTCCTTTTTAATATTTTTCAATTAATTTTTTTCTTGCTTTCTAACAAGAAACATAGAAGCAAGACACTCAACCCAGCTATGTCTGAATAATGATATTCTGTCTATACAAAATTTAATATATATATATATATATGTTATAAAGATAGCAAACCCATTATTATTTTTTAAAAACCCATACAATAGCAGCTCATCAGTGGGATAGCTTTTTTTATTTATGATAAAGCTATTCCACTGATGAGCTGCTATACCACGCAGTGAAATGCATAGCATATGGGTTTTAAAAAAATGTGTTTATCTTTATAATATCATACATATCACACTTATTATCAACTTAATTGGGCACTATCCAAATCTGGATAACTACCATTTTTTTTATTTTGTGTGTGTACCCATTCAACCAAAACCTGCTACAGAAACGAACAGCATGAAAAATTGTTCCAATCCCGATCCATGAACTAAAATTAAAAAATCTCACCAAATGAACTATTTTATCATCTGAAGAGAGTCACACAAACTCGAAACATGTGTAGTGATCATGAATATATATATATATATATATATATATCCGAAACGTTCACAGCTCTGATTATTAAGCATTTTCTACCCATTCTTGTTTTCTCTTATTTGAACAACTATTTTTTTAGTTTTGAATATATATATAACTACATGTACACATTAGATTTTATACATTTCACACACACACACACACACATATATATATATATATATACACATGCATACAAACACACTAAATTTTATTTCACAAAATATTTTTTTCAGTAGTCCATTATTTAAACCTATTTGGTTAAAGATTATTTATTGTTTTCTTATTTATAGAAACTGGATTACAAAGTAAAAAATCTTGTTAGACAAGAAATGATTGAAGTAAGAAAAAGAAAAGGTATACTATTTACTTTAACCAAATATCACATTGAAGCACAGGGTGAAACAAACAGCATTTAACCTGTTCTCTAAACAGGTTCATTTCTTCTTATCTATTAATTCTAAATATTATTAATTTCTAAGAATCAAATAAACTTTTTTTTAAACAGCATATCTGGGGTGTGTGGAAAAGACAAAGAAAAAAAGACGGGGTGGAGATTCTTCTAGAGTTAACAGTTGGTGTGAGGAGGGGCAAGTGTAAAAAAACCCAAAAAAACCTTGAAATCAAAAGTGGGGAATCAAGAAGTTTAAAGGAGGGCATTTTCTTTCAGATAAAAATACAGAAGTTTTTGTCATGTTTTTTATTACAATAGATTCATATTCTTTTGTTTGTGTTGTACGGCATATCATCCATTTTACGTCATTGAAAGACGGGAACAATCATTTTGGGTAAACGTTAGTTTTTGTCCACACTTAGTTTTTTTTACTAATACAATATGAATGTGCACTATTTAACCCATAGCTGGAGGGAATGTGGGGATTCATAACTTTTCCAAGGATTTAGTCCGAATATTAAAAAACGGAACGACTGGGATTTGAACTTTCGTTCTACGATTCTGAAGTCCGACTGCCTATCCATTGGGCCAAGTTTTATATGGTAGGACAGGGACGTCGTAGTTTCTTTTTTAAAAATAGAAACTAATTCGAAATCATCTTTTCTAAATTTTTTTGTTTTAAATTAACGTTTATTCTACGAAAAATATTTTTTTATAGAAATTTAACATTTAAATTTGAAATCTACTAAAATGAAACCTTAGAAAAAATGAAAGAGAAAATATTAAAATAGATAATTTTTTTAAAAATTTAAAAAAATACTTTTTACTGTTTAAAAGTTAAGCCAGCCACAAAATAAAATAACAAAATCTAGGATAATTACAATTTTTCTTTTCTTTTTTGCTTGAATGCAGAACAAAACAGTTTTTTTTTATTTTGAAAAAGATGAATTAACAGAAAGACAAAGAAAACAAACAAGTTTTGAATGAATGAAACATCGAGGAACGGCATCCATCCAAATTGTTTTTTTAAGCTCATTAAAATCCATTATTTCTGAACATTTTTCCCCAGAAAAATAAAACCCTGAATTTTATTAAAAGCAGGATAATATAATTTATTTTAATAGATTTTTTAATTTTTCCTTAAAACGTGCTTCTTGACCTAATTTTTCGCCGAACGTCAACAAAATAAAAATATTTTTCAAACAAAGCAAAAAAATACTTCATAGTTGGGAATTAGGCTTGATTGTGCTCAAAGACTAGGAATCATCTCAAAATAAAAACTAAGTGTAAATATGTATGTTAATGTTTAAAAAAATAAAAAAAACTTTTAAAGAAAAATTTATTTAAAAAATCCTCCTCATGGAAGACTGAATGGGCCATATTGCATTTTAATGCTTTTTTCTTCCTTGAATTCCATCTGTTGCATTTTTACTGACATTTTCGCAGCATTTTAATATTTCATTCAAAACACACAATATCCATCCCCCAGTAGTGGACTCAGTGGACTGACTACTAGATTTATAAAACAAAACAACAAAAGGACTTAACAAACAACACTTTTTAGGGACGGGGGAGAACGAGACGAAAAAGCTTTCTTCCTTTGTTTTCCTTACATGGGGTTAGCTTTTTTCGTTTTCAACCAACATTAAAAGGAAAAAAGAAAGAACTTTATTTATACAGTATAACCCGGATATAAGAGAGTGGTCGGGACCAAAGAAGACTCATATATCTGTTATCCGTTTCTAATTTGTATAAATTAGACTAGACAGGCTCTAATTTTGTGACCAGAGAAAATCTCATATCCAAGTTTCTCTTGTCTGGGCGACAATGTAACCCGGATATAAGAGAGTTATTGGGTCCGGAGAAGAAGTCTCCTATATTCGGGTTTCTCCTATATCCGTTTCTAATTTGGGACCAGAGAAAATCTCTCATATCCGATCCGAGTAGTTTCTCTTATATCCGGATTACACTGGAACAATAAAGCAAAGAAAATGTTGGTATTTATTTTCCAATCGATAAATCATTGGTCAGGTTGAGTCAATAATCTTCGTCGCCGTACGGTCAGTCGGTCCGGTCGGTGTCGGGTGGGCAATAACGGGTATTCATTGTTAACAACCAACCAAGTTCGTTCTATGTCCGTCCGTCCTCCCTCGTGTGACCACCTGTCATCATGTCCGTTCCCTTTCTTCCTTTATTTTATTACGTGTTTGTTTTTGATTTTTTTCTTTACGCTAAACAAAAACACACACACACAAATAAAGAATTTCCCCCTTTTTTTTTTTCAAACAACGAATCAAATAATCACAACCCCAAACCGCTTCCTTTTAATTTTACAGTCAATCATTAAGGAAACAAAGAAATTGAAGAAGCGAAAGAGAGAAATAAACTAAGTATTTAATGGGGGGCGGGGCGGGGAGCATACCGTGTCTTTTTTTTTCTTCTTTCCGGTCGTTGAAAGAAGGAACAAAGATATCTATTTATGATTTATTACTATCATTATTAACAACAAATTGGTATCAAAATCTAAACGAACTACTACTTACTACTACTACTACACACAAAAGAAAACCCCATGTAAACCAGATATAAGAGAGTTCTAGGGACCGGAGAAGTCTATCTGGGTTTCTCTTATACCCGTTTCTAGACACAGGCTCTAATTTGGGACCAGAGAAAAACTCTTATAGCTGACTGGGTTACACTGTAATTAAGTTCATTCATAAAAACCGAAAGAAATATTCAAAATAATTGAAACAAAAAAAACACTGGCTAGATTTAAGAAATATGGAATATTGGAAATTAAAAAGATCTTGTTTGTTTTAATTGTTTTTGTTCGCGTTTTACAGCATATCAACCTTCTTTTTCATTTAATGCTGATATTGCAATCATTTTTGATAAACGATTTTTTTTTTGCCCACACGTATTTTTTTTTAAATGACTGCACTATTTTATCCTTCATGGCTGTTTTCAAAGAAACAAAAAGTTCAACTAAGACACTAAAAAAAAAATTATTTACACGTTTAGTTTTCAATACAATGATGAATGAATTAAACGTAAGTTTGATATGCCACGTTTTTATTTCTTCAAACGTTTAGTGGCTGAATATAGTCACCAACACCAACTTTACAGTGTGAAGTCTTTACACTCATATTTCATATATTTATTTTTAGGGACATTCGGGTCTGCTTAGGGTTAGGGTTTAGGGATAAGATTAGGATTACAATAAAAATGGCGACTATTAAAGTGGCCAAACAAGGTATTAAGGCAATCGTTAACTTTAGGACCCAACCATTAAATAAAATAATAGAAAGTATAAATATTTTTAGTGCACAAGAAAGATAATGACTAAAGAATGTCATCTAGAAATTATTTGTTTAAAAAATAATTTTAAAGAGAAAACTCTTCAAAAATAGAAACCGGGAAGCAACACATTGTTTATATTACGTAGAAAAAAATGCTGTATTTTTCAAGAATCACTAAAAAATCTTTTTTATCAGATTATTAATTTTCTAGTGATTTTTCTTGAAATATTTTTGGTGATTTTTCTATGCAAACGTTTTTTTAGGTTGAATTTTTTTAACCCGTAAATTAATTTTTTTTAAATTTAAAACTTCACTGTATTAATTGCAATTTGTACAAGATTTAAAGTAAATTTATTTTAAAAAAAATTACCGTTCGATTTTTTATTCAACAGGGACTCAAACTTTTGTGAGGGGTGGAGGAGGAGTTTGTTGTTAAAAAACGTAAATTAATGTTTTTATTTAAAAATAAAAAACATAAGCTGTATTTCTTTTTGTATTTGTCTAGAATATTCTCTAGAAAAAGGAAATATTTTTCAAAGTATTTATTTGTTTGATTAATATTTTTAAATTTCCTTTTAAAAATATTTTCCCCAACTGTACCAAATGATTTCCCAAAAATCTGAATAATTATTTAATGTGATTCTTTTTACTTCGGACATAAAAATCAAACTTTTGAAAATAAACTGATTTTAGGATTAAACAACTTTTGTGGGGTTTTTTTTCACACATTATTCACCTAATACTTAAAATTAAATTATTAGGGTTTTATTCGCACTTCGACTATTTTTTTTCCCTTTTTTTTTTGTTGCGGAATATTATAGATTGGACAGTTGGGCGAACAACTGATACCAGATTATAGAAAATAAAAAATTGGGAAAAAATTATTACATAAATATTGATAAATAATTGTTTTCTCTCTCTCTCTCTGTGTAAAGGCCATTTTCGCCGTCTACGGCTCGTCAGTACAGACAGAGCTCTCAGCTCTGCTGCAAACAGCGAGTCTTATGTGAGTGTGTGTTTATATAAACACAGTCTGGTTTTAAAATAATTTCATGATGAGGAGGCATTATTCATTCATTTATTCAATTACTACACGCCATAACACTCAGTTTTCAAATACTGATTTAGGGTTGAGATTAGGGTTAGTCAAAACATATTATAAAAATGGCGACCACCATTGAAAACCATTATTAAATGCCTTAATATCATGAAAACTATTTGTCAGCGACAATTTTAAACGTGATTATATGTTCAAAACACACTCGAAATAAATACCCCTAAAAACCAACATTTGAAAGGCGAGTTAAAGTTGGACAAGTTGGTGAGGGGTGACTGAAAACTGATTTTTTTTCTAGGTACGTACATAAACAAAAACAACAGATTCAAAGCAAAATTACATGGAAATTTTTATGGAATTTTTTTCTTGTCTAAAGAAAATATAAACAAACGTGTTTTTTGCACGCCTTTGTCCATCCATAGAAACCAATATCAAACAAACTTCCACACTAAAACGCAATAATGATCTTTAAATTACAAATCTATTTTCTATAATTTAAATTTCAAGTAACTGAAGACAAAACTGATTGATACTCGGGAAACTTTAAAGTTTTGATGATCCTAAAAACCAATTTCATAACCATTTATTTATTTCTATTATTTATTTCATTAATTCAGGAAAACTAGGAGGGGGGGTATGTCTTTTTTTTCCATTCATTCATTCGTTTGTGGTGGAAATTTCTCAGCTGTTTGAGCGGCAAATTATGAAGAAATAACTAACTCACATGTTCTATGAATTCGCCCGTGTCTGTCGAGGGTTGGGTTGATTTATATAACAAATCATTAGTATTAAGTGGTTACGGCTACAGGAGGGATGGATAGCCCCGAAAACGGTTGGCAGATTCTTGTTTAGCACACTAAAATCTAGAAGAAAAATATATTTTCTACTAGTAGTAAGATTTCACGCTTAAACTTTACCATTATTTACATTCATTCATTCGTTTTTTGGGAAATTTTTCACACTAGCCTCTCTTTCTCTCTCATTTCATACAAACTGAATTAACCCTTTGGACCCGAAAAGGTCGACATATCAGCCTTAGAGACCTAGTGGAAAAGACGATACAACCGATATTTCGGCCCTTCGAGTTCTTCTAACAGAATAGTTCTGAATAACTAATTGGTAATTTTGCTAGATATTTATCGTCTTTTTTTTTTTACGCCAGGGTCCACAGAGGGTTAAAATCCAATTAAATGTAAATAAACAAATTTTTATTTTTTTACCTCTTTGGTTAAATCGCTACTCGAACAAGAAGACGGGCTATTGGCATGGCTACAAGAAGTTGTATTGTTATTGGTCGGTTCTTCTTTATGTAATAGTGGCGAAACGTGTGACGGCGACACTGGTGGCGCTGTCGATGTACCTTCTTCCACCTCGGTTTCTTTGGTAGAGTTTAAATCATTATTGATATTTATCAAGTTATTGTATTCAACATCGTGTTGCAATTCTTCCAAACCTTCTCGAAAGAAACGATGATGGTCTATGTCAAGGTCTTCTTGGTGATGTCCAACCTGGGCCAAAGCGGAGGCCAGAATATCCTCGTTGGTATCATCTGGGTAAAGGTTCCCTTCCTCACTATCTTCATCATCATTGTTGTTATCATCACCATCGTCGGAATTGTCTGAATGTGAGGAAGATGATGATTCTGCTGGTGAAGATGACGATGATGATCCCGGGTTTGATGAAGAGGACAGGTGGTCGTGGTCGGCACTGACCAGGTAGGTTGAGTAATAATCCCTTTCCAAGAAAGACGAGAGGGTCAACTGTCGCAGTTCCCGGTACAAAGACGTCGAAAATAAACGTCCGTAATCAATGTTCTTTAAGCGGACATGTTGTCGTCCAAGGTTGGAGAGGAGATCCCGATTGTTATTGTAATTGACCCTGCCATAGGCCGTACTTGTCCCCAAGATGATTTCTTGGACTTCGGGGTAAGTAATGTAATCACTATTTAAATAATTACTGAGATCTGTCCGAAGCAAGCTGAGGACTATGGCGAGGGAGATCAAGCCATCGGTAAAACATTGTTTAATCATAATGAAGAGGTTAATTCTAAATTATCAAAGTTTAAATAAATCTCTTTGAAAAAAAATACTGGATTTAAAAAAATGCTTTTAAACGGAGATTTGAGTTTTGAAAACCACCAAATAATTTAAATTTAGAAATATGGTCAATTAATTTTTTTTGTTGAAGTCAATTTAAAAAGAAAGCTGTTTTAATATGTAATTAGTTATGATAAAAAATTAAGGCATTTTTCTCCTCAGACGGGAAGATTTATTTGATAGGGTTTAGAAATTTTTATTATTAAAAATCAAATTTTTAAGGCTTAATAATTACGAATTTTTAAAATTTAATAATTATTTTGAGTGATGTTTGATTTTTATATTGTTTGGTAAATATTATTCAATATCTAAATAAAAACTAGAAATTTAAGGCCTTTTTGAGGTTTTAAGTTTGTTTATTTTTAAGATTGAAAAAAATCAAATTACAACGTAAAATTTAAAAAGTATTTTTTAGGTATTTTTTTCTAAGTTTATAAATTGTGTCTTTTAAATTTAAGATTTTTTTCACAAGAGGTTTTTTTTTTTAACATTAAATTGTATGAAATATTTAGTTTAAATATATTATTTATCTTTTTTTTGTAAAGAAACTGAAGTATTTTCTAGTTGAAAATGTTTTGGTGGTGTTTATTCAAAACGTTATATTTTGTGTTGTTTTTGTTATGTGAATAAAGAGGGGGGAGAATAATAGGATTTTAGTGGAGAAAAAAAATTACTAAATAAAATATATTACAGGTAATAATAGCAAGTTAGAAAGTCGCCGTAGTTCGGTTTGTCTTTTTGTTTAAAAAAGAAAAATCTTTTGGGAGGAGGAGATTTGAAAAAAATATATATACATAAATAAATGGACTGAAAAGACTTTCTTTTTATCATTCAGCCATGAGGTAAGATAAAAAAAAAAAACTCTTCTACACAAGGAAGTGTAGTGTCTCCTCCAAAAAATACAACTTTGGGGCGGGCTCTCTCTCCCCCATTAATTCAAGTTATTTCTTTTTTTTTTCTTGTGGTTCCTTCTTCTTTTTTCTCATCCATTGTAGCTGCCGTGGGGGAAATTAGAAAGATATTGAAACGACTTATGAGACAAGAGAAAAGGCGGATAACAACAGCGGCGACAAGCGCCACAACTTGTGTGAGTCAGTTGAACATTCTGGAAGCCACTTCCGTTGACGCATGCGTACTTATGACAACTTCCTCTTAGCTGCATTCGTTCGCATACCTGCACACACGCACATACACACTTGAACGGACCAACCAATTATTACATCATTAGATTAAGCCAGTAGTGGATATGGACAGTAGGACTTCGGAATCGTAGTATGCAAGTTCGAATCTCAGTCATTCCGTTAATATCTGGAGTCTGGACTAATGGGCTAGTGGATAGGAAGTCGGACTTCGGAATCGTAGTATGCAAGAATCCCAGTCCCAGTCATTCATTCCGTTCTGGTTGGACTGGCGACTGGACTAAATGAGCCAGTTAGTGGAGGCAGTCGGATTTCGGAATCGTGAGTTCGAATCCCAGTCATAAACTTTCATCTGGACTAAATGCTCCAGTAGATAGGCAGTCGGACTTCGGAATCGTAGTACGCAAGCTCGAATCCCAGTAGTCATTCCGTTTGCGTTCTGGAAGAAGCTGGCTGGACTAATATCCTTGGTAAAGGTTTGGATATATTTACCTGGTCGAGCAAGAAGCACAAAGCCAAGTTAGACACAAGGCCATTTTGCGTGCTCATTATATCCTCTGGCTTTTGTAATCAGTGTTACCGCGGTTGCTCTTATGAGTTAATAATCTCCCGAGTTAACGAGCCTCATCCGCCCGAGACAGATGAAAGTGAATGTAATGGTTTTGACTGGGATTTGAACTCGTGCTACCAAAGGTGAAAAAGTCGACTTGGACCAGTGGATTGGCAGTCGGAATCATACCATGCGAGTTCGAATCCCAGTCGTTCCGTTTGCATTCTGGACTTACTCTTGTGAAAAGTATGAATAATGCCAACAATATTTCCTCCAGCTATGGGTTAATCAGTCAGTGTATATTGTGTTGGGGAAGTCGACTTGGGCCAATGGATAGGCAGTCGCGGACTTCGGAAGTAGTTCGAATCCCAGTCATTACGTTTGCGTTCATCTGGACTAATACCCTTCGGAAAGGTGGGGGAGTCGACTTTGGCCAGTGGAATCCCAGTCATTCCGTTGGGTTCTTCATGGAATACTCGGCCCTTTTGCAGACTAAGGAACTGGAGAAATTTGGCCGGAACACTTTTTTAGGTCGGGGACATCATCACCGGTTGTAATACTCTAATTTGATTGGCTAATGAAATTAACTTAATTAATTTAGAAAAAGTAAGAGAAATGATATGTAATTTTTTAAAAATTAAAAGAAATCATTTTAATAAATCAATTTGTTAAGTTAATCTTAATTCAGAAAAATTGAAAACAAGTCAATTTTTTAGCAATGCAATTCGATTGGCTATCGAGTTTATTTTATTTTAAATCATTAATAAAACATTTATTTTATTTTAAATCATTAATTAGAAAAAGTCGAAAATGCAACGCGAAAAAATTGTTGATCATGTGTTTACTCTGGAAGAGTTACATTCTATAAAATGGACATTTTATAATCTTGTAGAAAGATTATTGAAAAATAAGGGGCTTACTCGGAACGAGAAAGCCAATGTTTAAATTACATTTGTTGGAATTTGTCTGGCGGAGAAGAAAACAAGGACAGGTATTTCCCCGTATCGTAGTGTGTATTCGAGAACAATATCCTTTTTAAGGACTATGTTTAATTATTTATTAAAAAAAATCATTCCCAAAAAAATTCATTAAAAAAAAAAAAAATTTAATTAAAAAATCTATGATGTTTCATCTCAATTTTCAATTTTATTTCATCTTAATTTTCAATTTATTTTACAATAATGACGTCAATCAAATTCAGTATTTAAAACCGGTGCTAACTAAACAAGTAGGTACGTAAATTTGGAATTTCTCCAATTCCCTATTCTGCAAAAGGGCCTGTTTAAATAAAATATAAGATTTCACTTATATTTAATTTTTAAAATGAACAATACATGAAACAATTTACAAAACTTCTTCATAAACAATATATTCGAAACCGTAAACAGCCATTTTTTTTTGTTTTGCAAATGTTTCGAAAGGTTTTAATGATTTTTAAAAGATAAAGCGTGACTTTAAAGAGAGTTAAGGTTGTTGCTTTTTATGTAAGCGTGGCACACAAAATAACACACCTGACCTGCTATTGTATTAATATATAGATTATAAATCATAATTAATATTAATATAATAATAAAAATGATTATATAGCATTCTCAAAGTGTGGATATAGCCAATTAGTTTTGTGTTAAGAAGAGTGTAGTTTTTTCAAGAGTTTTTATACCCAGCACGAAACTGCAAATAAAATGTACAAAATTCTTCTTTTAAGTGGATTGCATGTTCTTTATTGAACATACTTTTGAAATAAACTATTAAAGTTTTTAAAAAAATTATAGAATTAATTTTATTTAGCTTTTAAAATAAGTGTTTACAAAATTACATCATCGCACTTACGCACTCACTGGTAGCCATTAATAACGTAATAAAATGCATTGATTTTAAAGTTATAACAATTTTTTAAATTTAAAAATTTAAAAAAAAATTTCTATTTGTCCAATTTTTAAGATATTTTTAGATTTAGATTTAATTAAAAATTTCATGCTCTTTCAAATAAACCAAAAAATATTTACTAGGTCAACGTTTCTTCTGAAGTTTACACCCTCCTATCAAAAAGTCTATAAAATTACAAAATAATTAATTTTGTAAAGACTTTAAATATATCACATATTGGAGATTAAAGATGAATAAATGAAATTATAATTTGTTTTTAAATTTCATTACCTAACGATGTGCAAATTACCCGTGAATTAAAAAATTTAAAACCTTGATTTTAAAAAAACTTTTTGTTTTCGTTTATTTAAAAAAAATTTGAAGGTCTATGTGTTGATAATTTAGCTCTGAAAAAAAAAAGTGTCTAAATGAAAATCGTCTATAGTTTTGGAATGGTTTTATTTTAAAAAATTTCGAAAAAGAAAACCTTTTCTGTAAATGCAGCTAACGTTTAAAATAAAATCACATGTAACTCTTTAAAAAACAACCAAAAAAATTTGGAAAATTCAGCTCTTGTCTTGTCTAAATATAAAAAAATATATAAATACTGCCATTCAAAATGATTGTTTATTTTGCTAAGGTAGTGGAGTGCACTTCACTTGGTGGTTTTTGTAACCTAACCTTTATTTTCCTTCGAGCTGAAACGCAATATTTGCCTGTTGCCTGAGCCCAGTGACTTTGTTACTGACCTCAACTCGACTGGTTTGGCTGTGTTTGACACACTTTTAACGTTCACTTGCTTGATTGTGTCAAAAAAATCCTTTCTCTTTATCAGTCTCTCTGTAATGAAGGCTTCTTTCTGAGTATTTCCCAGCTGTTCTGCATTCAAAACGTCATTTTCAACATCAGGGTGCACAGTTGCGCGAGACGCTAACGTCACAAGTTGTGTGGGGTCTACAACAAATGGGTTGGTGAATCCCTCAATGGCTTTCTACACTCGCTGGACACTGTCTTTGCTTTTGATAATCGACGAAACTCTCAGATCGCCGTAATGATAATCAATCTCAGTGACTTCAGACACGCCAGCAAGGTGGCCTGCACATTTTTGATTCATTCATGGGTTGCCCTTACCCATCTCTGGTAAGCGTGATAGTTGGTGGTTAGTCCAATTGAAGATCGAGCGGTTTGGTGAGATGTGTCAGGCGCAGCCGATGCTATCAGAGAGCGAGGCATTGCTGCTTGGGAGGCAGGGAGAGCGCGACAGCAGGCACCACTGCCCGGATTTCCTGCCATCAGGTGTCACATCTGCGACCGGGATTTCAGAGCTCCGATCGGACTCGTGTTGCACCTTCGGCACAGGCACTGACTGACCTCCGCATCATCGTCGTAATTGACGGACTGCCCGAGAGAGAGAGAGAGAGAGAGTCCAATGACACCAACTACCAGGGGAGTTGAATGGCCCAGTGGATAGGTAGTCGGACTTCGGAATTGTGGTACGCGAGTTCGAATCCTAGTCATTCTGTTTGCGTTTATATTTGGACTAATACCTTTGGGAAAGGCATGAATCCCCACATTTCCTCCAGCTATGGGTTAAATAGTGTATATTGTATTATTAAAAAAAACTGTGTGGACAAAAAATAACTAACTTTAACATTTTTAAAAAGATCATAACACATCCGAAAAGTTAAAAATGAATTTTTTTTTTAATGATTAAATTTTAAATCTAGTCAAACATTTTTAACTTTAGGTGTTTATAGTTTGTATAGCAACTGGTGTACAAGAAAAAAAGATAAAACAGTGAAAACATTTTCTTTCATTTTAGGCAAGTGATTATTCTTTTTTTTTCATTTGGATTACTATAGAAGACATTAGTTGTACATTTTGATTCATTTAGAACAAAGCAAAGTTCAAACAAGTCCCAACATGCTCTTAGTGCTTGGTAACAATACAGTTTTGCATATATTGTACTTATTAAACTAAAGATAATAGTTCAGTTACAGCCATAGTAAATCATTCAATAGTCAAAAGACGGAAATACCGTTGGGAAAGGTATGAATCCCCACATTCCCTCCAGCTATGGGTCAAATAGTGTAATTTGTGTCATTAAAAAAACTGTGTATACAAAAACTAACATTCACCAAAAATGATTGTTCTCAGCATTAAATGACTTAAAATGGTTGATATGCCGTGAAATACAAACAAACAAAAACAAAAGATGGAAGATTGTAACTAATAATAAAAGGTTCCATCATGATAAAAAAAATTTTTTTGGAACATCTTATCCAGAAAAAATTATTTTTGATGATTCAGGGATATTATATTTACTTGGTCAAGCACCAACCCAAGTTAGGCACAAGGCCATTTTTATGTGCTCACTATATCCCTGAGCTTTTGTAATCAGTGTTGCCCTTCACCTACATGAGTTACTCTCCCGAGTTAACGAGCCTCATCTGCCCAAGACAGCCAAAAGTGAATGCAATGGATTTGACTGGGATTTGAACTTGTGTAATACAATTCCAGAGACCAAGCTTTTTGCACTGCTCCAACCTTGCTGCCCATGATGATTCAGGTATATGCCTGCCTCTAAAACAGTTTTTGCTATAAAAATGGATTCTAATTAATGAAGATTATTAACAGCTCTGTATTAGATGTAACCAAAGAGAAAAGAGCTTGTCTCAAGTTCCAAGAAACATATTTAATAGAAATCAGCTTTAGAAATAATTTAATAAAAGTTTCTATATGTTAACGGGGAAGTCGATTTGGGCCAATCGGTAGTCAGTCGGACCTCGGAATCTTAGTACGCGAGTTCGAATCTCAGTTGCTCCGTTTGCGTTCATATTCGTACTAATATTGTTGGGAAAGGTATGAATCCCCACATTCCCTCCAGCTATG
>JAYKTE010037844.1:0-24717 GCA_036873565.1 Xipholeptos notoides
TGGAGGGAATGTGGAGATTCATACCTTTCCCAACAGTATTAGTACGAATATGAACGCAAACGGAACAACTGGAATTCAAACTCGCATACTAAGATTCCGTGGTCCGATTGGCCCACATCGATTTCCCCACAAATTGGATGTGGAAATTTAATGCTTTCAATAATTATTTTGTAAAAAATTGTATTGTTAATATTAAATTCTCACAAATGTGCAACATCTGTGCTTGGGGAAAAATAGTATGATGTTCAGGGGAATATTAGTATAGCTATTTTTGTTCTTCTATCCTATGTTTAGGTCACAGAATCAAAAATCTAGAGTGAGATAGACCTTTGGGCATATAGCCTAAAGTGGAATGATATAAGTGAATAGGTAAATTACGAAAGGGTTATCAACAGAGAATAATAAATTAGAAAATAATGGAAGAAATTAAAAGACAGCTGTAGAAAGATAATTTACAAGGTGTTCTTGATATTCTTATGATGTTCACACATAATCTAAGTGAAGTATTTTATAAATTGTATTACTTCAATGCATTTGAAATGTTCTTGATAACATTGGATTTCCTATTAGCACAAAAAAAATCACACAAATAAACAGACACAACAAAATCTATAAAAACTCACTGAATAGAAATAAACAGTGAAATACGATGACAAAAGAAGAAAAAAAAGCATTAATTTTAATGCAACAGAAATTGAGAAAAATTAATTAACTTGTGTTGTATAAGGCTTTTAATTTCTTTGTCAACAACCCAGTTCAAAACAGCATTAAGAATGAATGGAGCCTGATTTTGATAATCTAAAGCTACCATAGAAAAGAGAGTGTAATATCTATGAAATGAAAAAGAAGGTGAAGATAAAAAGAGGGTAAAGTAATGAGCAAGAATTAATTGAAGTGGAGAAGGAGAAGTAAACTTGTGGCAACTGTGGTAAGGAAAGATATTGGTAGGGTAAAAGGAAGTTGGGGCAGATAAAATTCCTCTTGAAATAAACTCAAGGTGTCAGATTCATTGATTAAAGAATTTTCTTTTGCTTTCTCAAACATTACAATTTTCTCATTGCCTCATTATCTTCGTGCGACCTGTAATGCATTTATTCACTTTCTAATTTATCATTATTATTATAATTATCATAATTATCATTGTTATCAAAATCTTTATTATTAAAACTCATAATTTTATCAGTATTTTGAGGTTCCAAAAGTAATGCTACCTATTTTTTTAAAGCTATTTTCTAAAAGTTGGAGAGCTACAGAGTTGTAAGTGGTACTATTAAAAAAGCAACCTCTGGTGGCCCAATAAATATGTTTCTGCATAGTCAACACCATTCTCAATCCACTTTTGCATATGAGGTATTACTTTTGGGATAATAGATATGAGAATTGTTCCAAAAGTAATGCCATCTATTTCTGAAAGTTATTTTTTTTAAAGTTGAAGAGCTATGAAGATGCGAGTAATACCATTAAAACGATCAACCTTTTATGCTCCAGAACTTATTTTTCTACATTGTCACCATGATTTTCAATGCACTGAAGCCTGAAATTTATTTTTCTGAGAAAGTAGAATTATTATTTATTTCTGTTGATATCATTTATAACATTGGCTATAAAATTACTGTATCATATTTGATGTTTGTAGCTAATATTATATTCTGATATTTTGGGATATATATATTAGTGTAAAAAGTGTGAATACCTTCATCACTCTGAGCTATGGGTAAAATTATTAGTAAACTAAGACATTTAGCTATCTGATTATTATACATAGTTTTTTATTTTGATTAACTGTTGGTGTGGTCAGGACTGTGCTTGGGGCCCCTGCAGACTTTACAATTGTGGGAGGGCTGCAAGCTCCATGGGGGCCGCAAAGTTTCTTGGCTTTGCAGTCTATTGTAATGAATAAAAAATTTAAAAAATAATTATTAGAATTTACTGGAAAATTATAATAATACATGTATGTATATAATCATTGATATAAGCCTTCTGTATGTTGGGGGTACAAATTGCAGTTTGTTGATACAGGTGCTGTAAGGTACATTTTGCACGGGGGCCACAATGATATTAAGGATGGCACTGGTGTGGTTAATCACAAAGTTCTCAACACACAGTAATTATTCATCCAGTCAGGTACAGATCTCTGCTTTGAAAGACAGTCATATTTATGTGCTCTACGGCAGATAGAGAGTAACTATTTACACAGTCAAACAGGGTCCGAATTCTGACACTCAGTCATATTTATTTACTCAATAGCAGATTGCTCCACCATTCAAGCCATCAACCTTGAGGTTGTAGGCTTTCTGTATGAGATTTCTCTTTCTTCTAAGTTCACTATCTGTCTGGATTCAATAGTTGGAATAGACGTTTTTGTTCACCTAGATGAGTTGTCCTTCCAAGTTTATAGTTAGTACATCTAAATGTGCATAAAGGATTCAATTGAAGTTTGAACTCAGATATTAGGATTTCAAAGTCCAAACCTTTAAACACCGGCCTTTCACAACTGCAGTAACATGTTAGCTGATATGATTTTGAGTTATGTCAATTTTGAAGATATTTTTCTTTTTCTTACATAATGATTTGAAAAATAAACATCAACTTAAGTCAGAAAAACATCAATGTCACCCATCAAGCAAGCTAGAGTATTAAAAATCATTTCATGGCAAAACCTTTAGGTTTTTATGGCAAATTCACTTATTCTGAATACATACATAGAAATATTAGTTATTACTATTAGTACTTACTGACAACTTGTTATAAAAATTTTATTTTGTTAAATTTTTGACTGTACTCATAATCTCAAGAATGATGCTTGCATTGGATTTTTGGTATGATGTCACTTTCAGTAATCTTTGGATTGCTATGCAGAATTCCTTACTAAGAAAACTGTTGCACATTGCAACCAGCAGATAAAAGTACAAAATATACTCATAGAATTTCAAAAGTACAAAAACATCCTAAGACAAGATTCTAATATTATAATTTTTATTAAATAAGGATAATAAATAGAAATAACATTTGACTGGTTAAAAAATAAAAATAAAACCTTTTCTTGTATACTTACAAACCTCATAACTCAGTTTGTACAGTATTGGACTTTTAAGATAAAAATAATGATGGCAATCTAAGGGTCTCAGTTTTTGCTTTTAATCTTCAGTGTTTGACACAATACATTTAAATAAAAAAACAGAAATAGAAAAATAAACAAATACACATTGATCCTTATTATAAGAGAGGTACTTGGCTAAGTGTGAAGTAGGTGTGAGTGAATTCATACCTTTTTCAAAAGTATTAGTCTGAATATAAATTAGATTCTTTAATAAATTTTGGATTAAATTTTCACCAATTCTAAATATTTGAGGCTTGAACATTTTTAAAGGAGTTATAAATTTAAAAGTCAGTATTACGAAATATTTTTTATTCAAATTCTTTTCTTTCTTTGCCTGAGGGTAGGGAGGTGGTCTAATAAGCTTCTTAACAAACGTTGAGAAATAAAGTTCTTTAATGGATTTTACTCTTGTCAATATTTCAAAAAATGTTATAATATCTGCTTTCATAAAATCTTAATGTATAAATTCCTAGCAAAGAGGATTTACTGATGGGTTATTAAATCTGATCCTTTATTTCTTTTTCTTTCATATTACAAAGCTTTAATTCTTTAAATAAGTCCATATTTCCTACCGCAACTGTTTTTTTATCAATTCTTTTATAATGAAAAAGGTTTTTGCATTATTAAATAGAATTTTTCTTTTTACTATCATCAATTTGTTTTTAGCTTCTACTGTGGCAATAAGAAATGTTTCTCAAAAACAAAAAGCATAAAATGTGTCTTGAATGCTTCACATTCTACTTGACACTCTTTAATAATCAAACTAAGTTCATTTTTTAGGCATGATTGGTATTTACAGTCGGTATTCATTCAATTACTTTTTATTTTTTTATTTCATATTTTAAAAATGTGACTTTAAATTCTTAATCTTGCATTTTAAATAAGGTGAATTTGACATTTGAAATTATTTTCTTTCTTTCTTTTTTTATATTATAACCACATTGAAAATGGAAAAAGGAAGCATAGTCAAAAAAGACGATAAGTTCTGAACTCTGGGAGAGTCAACCATTATATTATTGTTATGACAAAATTTTTATGGTATGTGCCAAAACCATTTTAAAGAACTTTGGAAAGTGCTACATCAAGAGTACAGAAATGGTAATATAGTTTTATTTTTTTTTATTTCGTTGTGCATACATTTTTTTCTATTAATATTTGACTTGGTTGCTTTCCCACCTTAAATTCATACTTGAAAGTGCGAGATATAACTGTCTACTAATATCTCAGAAAAAAAACTAAAAACTAAACAAAATAAAGTTTAAATATATCATTGCAACCTTTATTAGAACAATTTTCAACTCTCTTTGGTGAACTTTTAAACCCATTACTGGGTTTTTCTGTTGGTAACACAAGGTTTCATTCTGATTCTATAATTTCTAGTAATAAGGACCAATGAGTATGTTTTTATTTATTTGCCTATTTTTTTTATTTATATGTATCATGCCATGCTCTGAAGATTAAAAGCCAAAACGTGTAGCCCAGATGGGGAATCAAACCCAAAACTTTTAGATTGCCTTTGCTATTCTTATCTTAAAAGTGTGATAAACTACTGACTGAGCCATGAGAGCTGTACATATACAATAATTATTTTTTATCATAATCTAAAAAATATAATCTTTTTCAAAGATTGTGAAGGTAACAATGATAAAGATGATAACAACAGACCAAAATATAAAAGCACAAATTATTAAGCCTAATATCAAGGATTATGAGGGTAAAAATGATAAGTGTGAGGACAACAGTCCAAATAATAGATGTACAAATAATCAAGCTTCATTTCAAGGATTCTGGATGCAGCAATGATATAGATGAAGATAACAGTCCAAAAATAGATGTACAAATTATCAAGCTTTATCTCAAGGATTCTGAATGCAACAATGATAATTATGTGAACAACAGTAAAAAATAGATCTACAAATTACCAAACCTCATCTGAATGATTCCAAAAGACCATATTTAAATTGACTTAGATACCATTTTCTAAAATCTCAAAATGATCTTATAAATTCTAAAATAAATTTTGGTTTTGATGATTTTCCTGATTACCATGAAAATTTAATAATTTCATCAATTTTTCAGCAATTCATTCTTCTTCAAATGTTAAAGGATAAACATGATTAAAAAAAACTAAAGTTTTTTCTAATTAAAAAAAATTAGATATATATCAATGTGTGTGTGTATGTGTGTACTTTTGTATAAAAATTCTAATATTATCTCTTAATTAGATATAAATTAACATTCACTTTTTAGATACTGACATATAATTTCAAATGACATTTCTTAATAAACAGTTTAAAATGTGTGGATAAGTGTTTATAATTATATGAAAAAAAAAGAAAATAATGTAAAAATTATGAATAATTCTTTTCTTATTTGAACAAAGAAAATCAATAAATAAAAAAAAACTATGATATAAATGACAGTGTGAATATACGTTGGTGATGACATTTAATACAACAAATGGCAAACTAAACTTATTTGTGTAATTTTGTTTGTATCCTCACAAATATAATTTATTTCCTGTGTAAAGAAATTATCATTCATAGATATATCCAACTTCCCCTCTCTTATCTGAATAAATCTATTTTGAAATATATTGTTAAAGATGTTAGCCGTTTTTTTAAGAAAGATATAATGTTATAAATGCAAATGTATAAGAAGAAAATAATTATAAAGACAATCAAAAGATTATTAAATCTAATGGATAATTTTAAAATGGAGTACCAATGCAGTAAAAAATAATGGCAAACTTTGTCATTAAACAAAATATATTGCATCTTACTAACATGTTAAATTAGTCAACTAACAGACATACCCAGCTCTGTTTGAAATTTAAACTGGTAATATTAAGCTTAACTGATTTTGGGTGTTTTTCTCCATGATAATATATATAATAAAGTTTAACATTCTTCCAATGTTCCAATGGTGCAACGGATTAAGGTGTTGATTATCAACTGTTTGAAAGTAAGCATTAGCTGAAGACGAAGGTTTCGATCCCACCCAAAGGCAGTAATCAACAAGATTCTGAGAATTCAACACTCTACCCAGTCATGGTTAACAGAACAAGAGCAGCCTTTGTTTGAATAAAGGGTTAAGTTCGAAATTCTGTCATTCTCGATTACGACAAGAAGGTTCCCAAGTTTGATTACCTGAAGACGGCTGAAGGGTTCATCGGACAAAATTTTGTGAAGACAGCAATAACAAGGATGAGGACAGCAGTCCGAAGAATAGATATACAAATCATCAAGCCTCATCCCAAAGATTCCGAAAAATGAAGTATTCATCTCTTTTACATACACAGAGTGGCTAACTTATAAGATTCAAGTATTCATCTCTTTTACATATATTAAGAGACAAACTTATAAGATTTAAGTATTCATCTCTTTTACATATGTGAACTGGCCATCTTTGTGATCCAACCAACAGTTTCTCCAAATTTGCATTTATATTAAACAATAGAATTATGCAATCATCATAAAAAAACACATAAGCTCAAAAAAAGTCTGTCCTTAATCACGAATAATAAATTTAAAAACTATTTCTACTCAGGCAACTCCAGATAAGCAAGCCGGCATTTTTTATTTTTTGAATTTTCATGAATAATAATTAATGTTAATTTTCATTTCAGACATTCAATATCATCTTATCACTTGGGATAATTTTTTTCAAAGTTTAAACAGTGATTGGTTTCATAAATTTATCAAGGAGTAATGATAAAACTGACTCCAAAACCTGGACTGATATAGCTCTTGAGTCCTGGCAGATATTGAATCTAGAAGAGAGACTCTATAAAATAAAATCTACTTTTTGGGTTCAGTGGTATGTTGAGGTGGTGGTTCAAGGATGAGCAAGATCTGGACTTAGCGCTACCCAAGCCCCATAACAAATAAATTAGTATTCTCAAAACACTGTCCATGAGTACCTGTTTTCTTAAAAATGGTACTTATCCAAGGGGAGGTTCACTTGGAGCAGTGGATAGGTAGCCAGAATCGTAATACGCAAGTTTGAATCCTAGTTACTCCATTTATGTTGATATTTGGACTAATACTCTTGGGAAAGGTGTGAATCCCCTCATTCCTTCCAGCTATGGACTAAATAGTGCATACTGTGTTTTAAAAAAAAATATGTATAGACAAAAGGATGTTTATCAAAAATGATTAATATCAGCATTAGATAACCCAAAGAAGGTTGATATGCCATAAAATACAAACAAACAAACTTATCCGAGTGGGTATGATAGATAATTGTAAATTTTCATATTTTTCTGGGAACATTTTTGCACCATCTATAGAGATGCACTCAGGAACAACTGCCTCTCCTGCCTCTCCCTTTGTTTTTCTACTGGTGGGGTCACCAGTCATAAGTCTCATAGACATGACCTGGAGTCAATTTCCAGCTTTGTGCACAACTTGGTAAATAGATTTTCAAATTTAATAAATCTAATTTTGATATGTTTTCTTAAATGTCCCGAATAGAATCACCACTGATATTCTTCTACATGGTCTTCTTTCATTAAACAAGTTTCAATGAACTTTAATCTTTCTTTTAGGATCTTCTTTTCCCTTTTATCTTCTTTCTGAACAGGGGTCTTTGTCTCGGGGTTCAGTGTTCTTATGTATTCCCTCAGCATTCTGAAAGTTTATTCTAAAAAAGAGGATTAAAGTTCTTTTTAATGAAACTTGTTTAATGAATGAACTTTTGCCAAAATACACCAAATTTAAAGCTTTTCTTTACGTCTTCTGCTTCTGAAGAATTATTTAGAAAACACAGGAAGTCAAGGCAACCATAAAATTATGTTTTAACCAAATGAAGAAAGTTTAGAGATGGTGAAAAAAAAAGAAAGACAGAAAAAAGATGGAGAAAGCTTCATTATGATCATTTCATAAAAGTGAAAGAATGAAAGAAAAATCGAACTTTAAAAGATTTCAATGCCATTCATCTGAAAACCCCATCCTTCATTTCCAAGAATAATGCTTTCTAATCTTTTCCTTACTATTTTGTTTTCTTAGAGACTGCTATTTATTAACATATACTGTAGGACTGAAAATGAGGCGTCAGTAGACAATGCTTCTATGCTTCTATGCTTGCAGTATCTGGGCTCTTCAAATGAGCTGAGTTTAATTATGTATTCAGTTGAGCCAAGTTCAGTTCTATATTCAGCTAGGCTAAATTCAATTCATAGCATTGTAGGTGAGAAACTAGTGGCCTTGACTTTCAACATGATCTGATCGTACTGATGGTAACAAAATACATTATTCAAATAGAAAAGGAAGGTAATAGAAGAGAACAGAAAAATTGAATTAAAATGTCAGTCGAAATTTGAACAACTTGCTTTTTTTCATAAAAGAGACACCTGTAATTTTGATTATGTTTTTGGAGTCATATTTCTTTCTTTCTTGTTGTTTTTTTTAATATTTCATTTATTTAGTTATGTTGTATTTAAATTTTTTCTTCTTACTGTTTTAATTTCTCTAAATTTAAAAAAAAAATTGTTTTTTTAGAAATTAGTTCAAATTTCCTCACAACTTGATTCCAATATTCCCATTTGCATTTACTTCATTTTATTTTTTTATTGATTTCTTCTTTCTTTTTGGTTTAAAAAAAAACCTCTCTTACTTTGGTTTATTTTTGTTGCCATTTAGTTTTCATTTATTTTTATTCAAGCATAATATTTTTTTAGTTTTCAAAATGACATTAAGCTGTAATCAGTGCTGCAGTTGCACAATTCTAAGAGATGGAAAGACATTAAAAATCTGAATTTATAAAATAAGTTTTATAATATTTTCATTTTTTGAAATATTCTGAATTCTATTTTTTGTCATATTCACAAGATTTCAGCCAATGTGCTCTTCACACTTCTTCATGTCTTACTGGAATTCAAGAACAAGCTGAAAACTTAAACCTTTATTCAATTTGACAGAGTTGACTGTCCACATTATGTAAATGTCAATTTATGTGGAGTATACTTAGATGTTTCCACCTACAGTGAGACATTTGGTTGCACAATTTTAAGGGATGGACAGATATCATTGAAATACAGGTTAGCACACTTAACAGAAAAGATTTAAACCTGACTAGCTAAGCTACAAGTGTGCTGAAACTCTTCAAAATTGAGATAAAAACATTCAACAATTTTATTTAGTTTGTGATAAAGTTTCAATAAAATCTGTTAGGGGAAAGAAAAGTATAGCAGTTTTAAATCTTGGATCCTAGGTACACAACCTTGCATTATTTCTCCTGGGCCTGGTTTGACTTAAATGGTATAATATTTGTTATGAGTATTAATTTCTTCCAGACTTTTATCCTCATCTTCATAGTTGTTGTTTTTCACCGTTTTGGCCAACTTATCCTCCGGCCATCTTCAGGTGATTAACTGCAACACCGAATAGGAATGCTGAGCCTTGTAACTATATTCCCAGTAATTACTGATTTCCATGGTTGTTGTGTATTGTACCACATTTTAGCCAACTAAGCCTCTGGCCTGCTTGGTAGGAATAAAAACCACTATTTTCTGACAATGCTCAGCTGGAAATGTGGAGACTCAAGCTTCTATCCATTGTGCCACGGGCTCTAAAGGGTGATAAGGCTGGATTTCATGGTAAAATAAATAAAGATGAGGACAAAATCTGCAAGAAATTAATACTCAGATTATGAAGCCTCATCCCAAATGATTCTCTCTACCAAAAAATTTGTTATCTTTGCTATTATTTTCCTCGATGAGCACAGAAATGCAATTTTATATTATGTGCTCCTTGATGGGTTATCCAAGCCTTTCAGGCAGGACTCAATTGTAGGTTTTGAGATCAGTATTGACCTTCATGTACATCAATTACTCTCTCAAATCAATAGGTATTATTGACCTGAAACAACTGAAAGTGAATGAAATGGTTTGACTAAAATTTGAACTCACAAATTAGAATTTCAAATGTAATGATATTGGTTTGTTACCAAAAAGAGAATAAGGCTGGAATTGAACTAACAGCCACAGACAGGGCTGTGCTTAGGGCTCCCACAGACCCTGCAAATATGTGGGGGCCACAAGTTTCGTAGGGGCCGCAAAGCTGCTTGGCTTTGCAGAACTATTGTAATGAAAAAAATTAAGAAGGATTAACTAGAAAATTATTATCATATTTATATTTGTATGTTGAATGAATATCTATCAATCCGTCTCTCCCTCTCTCCATCCCTCTCTCTATCTAATCCTTGATAAAAGCCTTCAGTAGATCGGGGGCTAAAGTTGCACTTTGTGGGTAGTGAGGCGGCAAAGTACATTTTGCGGAAGGGCTGCAATGCTGCTAAGTATAGCACTGGCCACAGATTTAAAAATTAGTGATTTGGAAGTTATTGTGGCAGAAACACCATTCAAATGGACTTAACAACTGTCCATATCTATCGAAAGACATGACAATCCAAAGCAGGTCTAAATCTGGAAAATAATCTTGCTCTCACTTGGTTATACTACCAATCTCTCTTTCATATTCTGTAACCTTCCTTTTGTCTTCCTAATATATATCTCCTAATCTATACTCTTGTGTTCTGTTTTTATTGTGGCCCCTTCAAGGCCATAATAAAAGTAAAATTAAAAAAAAAATCTAGGGAAGTCATTGTTTTGATTAACTGTTTTAGTTAATTATTTCTATGATAAATAAACCGGTAGTGGAATCTATTTTAGCTAAGTGGTTGGGCAAGGAAGTGTGCTTTGATTTTTGTTTTGTTTTAGGAAATTATTGGAAGAAAAATAATCACAATTGAAACCAGTTTGAAGAATGATTTAATCTATTCAACTGTAAAATTTATAAAAAAGGATTAGGTTTTTAAAATTTGGTTAGTTGTCATTTTTTGGACTTAGGTAACAACTTATAATGGGTAGCCTGTGCAGATGGTTAGGGAAATTAAAAAAAAACATATATCTTTTCATCTGCAACTGAAGTTTTGTAAAATAAAAGTATGACAATATTTTTTTAATACAAAAAACAACATTGTTTGTTGTTTTTCTTTTGATTTTCCCATTAGGGTTCAAAAGGTTAACATTTAAAGTATGTGATTTGAATGTTGTAGACTTGTTGCCAGAAGTTTTTACTGCATTTAAGAATTCCTGTAGTAAGTGGCCTCAATGACCCTTTTTTCTCCTATTTTCACCTTGTAGGTATATATACGAGGATTGTTCCAAAAGTAATGCCACTTATTTTTAAAGTTATTTTCTAAAAGTTAAAAGAGCTACAAATATATGAGTGGTACCATGAAACAAGCAACCTATTGTGCTAAATATTTTCTTATTTAAATGAATAGTTTTTATATTTTCTCCTTGGCATAAAATAAATCTATATATTTTTATAAAATACTTTTTGATTTATTGGGTGTGGATAAATGGTAAAAGACTTAGATTTGCACCCTGTCTACTGGGTTTCTTTGTTTTATTTCAATTAAATTAACAAATATAACACTTGCTAAATCATCTTAAAGTTTTTATGCACAAAACTACAAATATAAAATAAAACATAATTGACATTAAGGTCTTTGGAGACAACAACAAACCTTTAATTTCTGACAGACACACTTTATAATAGGTTGTTAGGAAATGTATCAGGAAGATAAGGAGGTGGTAATATAATTATCAACTCCATATTGTTCAGACTATTTTCTCATAATGCTTTGCTGTTCTTAAACCAAAAATAAATATCTTTTGAAAAACTTTCCTGCCAAAGGATAGCCTACTTTCAATTCGTTTATCGTCCAGTGATATTTTGCCTCTGTGTTGAGTTCATAATTGAGGTATTTGTATATTTCTTTTGAATATGAAGAACTGAACTCATGCAAGAGATAGGATTTTAAATATTGATTTTTATAACGAATAAAGGAGAAACATTCACCATTAAAATCACTTCAAAATTCTATATGCACAAAGCAATTCAATGATTAATCAGGTTTATTCGTAATATTATTATACATTATGATACAAAAATAAATATAGGGTGGGGCGGATCAGGGCAGGTATTTTCTTTAAAAAATCATGAAAGATTTTATCAAAATGAGATAATTTTTTGTCAATTTATTAAAAAAAGTTTGCCATTTTATAAAGTCAAGTGTGGAATATGATATCTTTCATGTGATATCCATTTTCGGTGACTTCATACTTTTTAAGTAGCTCTTGTATGCAAGAAATTTATGTTTAATTGTCACATTTTGAACTTTTATTCATTATTAAATTATAAAATAGCATGTCTAGCGAAAAAGAAAAGATACCTATTTGATGTATTTCTAATAATATAGGGCAGAGCAATTTCAAAAATACCTGTTATTTCTGCCCCACACTGTTTATATTATCTGTTGCAATATTCTGCCCCACACTGTTTATATTATCTGTTGCAATATTTTGGTCTCCTGACTGATTTAGGTATGTTTATCAAGAATTAGAAGACTACATTTATACCCATGTGAAGTCCAGATGTGAATGTAATGGAAAAACTAGGAATTGAACTCACGTGCTGCTATACCAGAGTCCGAGCTCCTAACCACTGTCCCAAATGGCTTCCTTTCCCTTGATTCTAAATGTTCTTACTGCTTGAATGGGAAGTGAATTTTTCTTGAAACGTTTGACTTTTTACTCTACCCTTCTGGTATGAGAGTTATTGATTTTTGCAAATGAATGTCTTTGATGTTTTTTTTCCAGTACGGACCAATCTATAATTTTCTTCAGCCACCAGTTCAATACCAATGCAGGTTGTTTTATTATCATTCTTTCATTTCTTTAGTTTGCTGTTATTCATCAGTATGAAAAAAAATTTCTTTCATAATCAAATAATTTTAGTTTTAACATTAGAAGAAAGACTTTTTCCACCATAGAAAAATGACTATTATGAATAGAAATCCATTTCTTTTTTTTTCTTATCAAAAGAACAGATTTAATTGGATGACAATCACTTTGCATTATATTTTTTAGAATAAATGTTTTTAACTTTATTCTCAATATACATACAGTATTATAGAAATTTAGAATAAATATAGTATTGATTATATATTCAAGAGGATCTATGATCAATACCCTTGAAAACAAGCATTGAAAATAGCTTTTATAATTAATGAAGATTTTCATTGATCCAAATAAAACACCAGAAAGAGATTTAAAACGTGGAACACCAAAATTCTCCATTTGAGAAAACAAATGAAATAAATTTTATCTGTTAAAAATATTGTTTATTTCCCCTTTATAAAATTTCATTATAAATTTTACTTATTTTATTGCATATTATTTTAAAACTAGTTTTCTTATTGGATTAGAAATTTTTTCCTAATCAGATCATTTAATGATTATTACACTGTTAAAAAATTATTCTGATTGTAAAATAATGACTGTTGTTATTATTTTCGAGATAGTAGTGTAGTATGATTGATGACATGGTCAAGAACATTCTTGGTCCATATGTATATAAAAACATTTATTTTAAAAACTGTCAGAATTAGAATCAGACTTAAGGCCATCAACCTCAGGGATAGAGGTCGCAGATCGTAAAAAACTGACAGGTCCGAACAACAGCTAAGATTAGCTCGCACGAAGTGACTCTAATAAGAGTGAGTTGATTTTAAAAATATGCATTCACTCACTAATCATGCCAAGCTGAGAAAAATAGCACAAGATTAATTTCATACACTCTCAACTGCAGCAGAGAATTTTAAATAAACATACTCTTGCTCTCTTCCAAACATGTGTTTGACTGATTTCTTTGCAAATTAATTTTTATTTTATTGAATTAAAACAACTTGGATTTTTGGTCGTATGGTACATGATAAAGCAAAATTGCAAATATATTTGAATGTATTTATATTCAGTTTCTGATTTTCAAGTGAAGTGTTTCTTATTCGTTCATCTTTTTTTGTACATCTATTTTTCAGACTGTTGTTTTCGTTATCATTGCACTGCATTACAGCCGGTGAAACCTTTAGTCTTCTTCAGATAATTGAACTTGGGAACCATTACACAATTGATAAAAACATTGAGTTCTAAGTGAGCATTATCAGAAGGCGAGGATTTCAACCCTATATTTTCAAGGCTCAACACCTATTTGGTCATGGTTAACAGAACAGAAGCTTCCCCATAGTTTGAATATAGGTTTAAGTTTGGAAATTCCTCAGAAACACACAAACACACACACAAGGCCACTTTTAGTTATATACTAGAAGTATTGACTGGCCTTACTCAGGCATCTGGGCAACTGCTACTAAGGTAGTTAAAGAAGCCTATTAGATAGAAAACAGTACTGTACATTACGTTCATACAATGGTAAGCACTCTTCCAAATGTTATTTCAAATTGTAGTTCTTAAAATAGAAGATTCCATTGTGCCATGCAAATTTTTTCTGGTCTGAATCATTGTGCTATGCAAATTTCAATGATTTGAATGCTTTGATGCTCACTTTTGTGTTCATTTTGATCTGTGTTTTCCTAATTCTAAATTGTGTCCCTTTAGCAGCTATTTTTAATGAAAACAATTTAAAAAATCTTCTAGCTTTGAATACCCCCATATATCAAATTTTAGGTCTCTAGACCCAGAATTGATAGAGTGGTTTGGTAGAGACCACAATAGTCCAACCTTTCAACTTTAGCCCCTTATCGGCTAAACATCTGACTAAAAACCAATTAAAAGTTTTCTCTAGGTCTGAATAGACTGTATATCAAATTTATGTCTTTAAACTAAAAATTTGAAAATAGTTTGTTAGTGACAATACACACACATTCTCACTTTTATAAGAAAATAAAATGATTTTTCCATAAAAAGTCACTAAGGAAGGAATTATAAATGAGGAAGATATTATTTTGATTATTTTTGGGTGTCTTCTATGCAATGAAGATGACTTACATTGAATTTTATGAAAGATGTCCATGTGAACTTTTTTATTTACTTGAAAACATTTTAAAATTTTTGTAACAATATTTGAAATTTAACATTTCAAAATTTTAATAATATTTTCCAAATGACTTAAGACTTTATGGACAACTGTAAACAGTGAAAGTGAATCAATAATTCTTTGAAGAGAATTTTCTACATCAAGAACACAGGGATTCCAATCTCATAAGATGAAAGTTACTTTTAAAAACAATCAATAAATATTGAAGCCAAGAAAAAGATATTACAAAAAAAAATAATTGCATAAATGTCTTAAATTTTAAAATGTTCTGTCCACGAACAACTAATAACTTTTTTTTTATTTCCATAGTTGTAAAACTCTGGAAACTTTCTGGACAAAAAAAAAGACCCTCTCATATTGTTGCAGATAAGTTGTGGAGTGTAGTGATCAATACCAGACACATAACATAAGAGGTTGGTGGAACAACTGTATTAACAAGCAATGTATAAACATACATGAAGTAGTAGTAATACATACAGGTTAAACAATTGGCTCCAGCCTCAACCAGTCTCTGCCTCTAGTACTAATATTTATAAAGAAGAAGAATTCATTATGTAAGGATAGGTAAGCCAACCATAACACATTTTTTTTTAAAATCTTATATATACAGGGATGTTAGAAATAGTAAAATTGTCCTATTCATATACACTGAATGAAATCTGTAAATCTATTTTTAGATAATTGTTCTCATCTTTATCATTGTTACCTTTGCAATGTTTTGGCCGATGAACCCTTCAACCTTCATTAAGTGTTTGAACTCATAACTTTCATGCCATAATTAGCGGTCTTCACAGAACCCTGAATATAACTCAAAAGTAGACTTCTTTTTCCATTAAGAAACTTGATTACAACATAAAAATTCAAGAGTTTAAATCTAAAGAAAGCTGAAGAGTTTATTGGCTGAAATGTTGCGAAGGTAAGAATGGTAATGCTCCATATTATGCACCATGGCATTTCTTTTTGCTGTCTGTTGGTTTCTCCAACACATGCATTCTATTAGGCATCATGACAGTATCCCGTCCTAGTGGTTTCTTCATTCTGTTAGGCAAACACCAGCAAGCAAAGTAAAAAGAACTGAAGACATTATTTAAAAATTAATTTATTAATTTCATTATATTTCAATAGTCTATTAGGTCAGTGTAACTAACAAGTATGTTTCACAAGAGGAATAACAAAATACATCAGTCCATTATCAATGATAAAAATGGAGAGAGAGAGAGAGAGAGAGAAGGAAGAACTGACATGTAACTTTCATGATCATCTCATGCTATCATGTCCCCTCTTGCTTAGTGCCAATATGGCTAACATGGAGTCAGGGTGGACACATAAGATATACAACACTAAGGATGAGAACAACAGTCTGAAAAATAGATGTACAAGATATCAAGCCTCATTGTAAGGACTGTGAAGTTAATAATAATAATAAGGATGATGACTACAGTCCACATTATGAAGCCTCAGCTCAAGCTTTCTTAAGCTAACAATGATAAAGATAAAGACAAAAGTTAAAAAAATAGATGTAATTATCAAGCTTCATCCCAAGGAGTGTAACAATGATTGTGAAGTTAGTAATGCTAGGGATGAAGACAACAGTCCAAAAAAATAGAAGTAAAAATTATCAAGCCTCATCTCAAGGATTGTAAAGGTAACAATGATAAAGATGAGAACAACGGTAAAAAAACGGTAAAAAAATAGATGTACACATTATGAAGCCTAATCTTAAAGATTTTTTAAAACAATTAATTATATCTATTTTTTTCGTTGCTTTAAAAACAATGGAAACTTTTCTTAATTTTGTCTAAAAAATCCATTTAAAAGCAAGTTCTACCCTTTGCGCTTTTCATTGAAATAACTTACTTGTTTCCCAAACCACTTATCTCAGCGCACCCATTCACCTGACCTGACCATTACGTTTTCTCCTTTCAGATTCATTGAGATTATTTCCATTCTGCTAAAGTAGAAAAGATTTTGCAAGACATGATGCAATTTTGGTAAACACATTTCAACAAACTTAAACAAGATTTCTTGTTTAAGTTTTTGATTCAGTGATTGTCTGTTTTTCTTCTTTGTGCTTTGGTTTTGTTTCATTTATTTCAATTCTTTACATTTCTTATCTTTATTATTTACTAACAATCTATCTTTTTTCTTTTTCTTCGCCCTTTTATCTTTTATTCCTTCTTCTATGTTTTTTCTTTTATCATACTTCTCTTTCCTTAACTCTCTACTTTTTCCTTCCTTTAACATTTTTTTATTTTCTGCCTTTTGTCTTTTATTATAGTTATTTTCTTTCATTCACTACTTTTTCTTTGTTTGTTTGTTTCTTTTCCTTTTCTTCTTTATGCTTTTTTTTATTATACTTCTTCACTTTCATTTACTGTCAATTTTTTCCTTTCTTTTACTCTTTCTCTCTTTCCTTCTTTTCTTTCTTCTTTTATACTTTTTTATCATACCTCTTCTCTTTCATTAACTGTCTATTTTTCTCTTCCCTTCTCTTTCTTTTCTGCTTGGTGTTCTTATGATATTTCTTCTCATTCTTTCTTTACTTTTTCTTTTTTTCTTTTCTGTTTTGCTTTTTTATTATACTTCTTTCCTTTCATTCATTGTCCATTTTGTCCTTTCTTTCAATCTTTCTTTCTTTTCTTTTTTGTTTCCTTTATCCTTTCTTTCTTTATTTCCTTCACTCTTCCTTTTTTTTACCTTTTTCTTTCATTTTCCCTCTCTTTTCTTCTTTCATCTTTTCTCTGTTTTCTTTCCATTGCTAATTTAAATCCACCCTTTCCTCTTTAATATTTTCTTTCTTTAATTTTTTCTTTCTTTAACTCTTCCTTTCTTTATTTTTTCTTTATTTAACACTTTTTTATTCACTTATTCAACACTTTCTTTTTTTCTTTCTTTAATATTCTCTTTCTTCCTTTTTTTAACAGTTGCTCATTGCTTTTTTCTTTCTTTAGTACTTTCTTTCTCCCTTTCTTTAAAATTCTTTCTTTAATGCTTTCTTTTTCTTTCCCTTTTTCACACTTTCTTTCTTTCTTAATACTTTTTCTGTCACACTTTCTTTCTTCTTTCTTTCTTCTTTAAAACTTTCTTTCACACCTTTTCTTTCTTTCTTTCTTTAACACTCCCTTTCTGCTTTTCTTCAATACTTCTTATTTAACATTTTCTTTTTTCTTTCTTTCTCTTTCTTTTTTTCATACTTTATTTCTTTTTTCTTTCTTTCTTTAATACTTTCTTTCTTTTCCTTTCACACTTTCTTTTCTCTTTCTTTATTCCTTTCTTTCTTTCAACTTTTTCTTTCTTTCTTTCTTTAATATTTTCTTCCTTTCTTTTTCTTTCTATTCTTGACACTTTCTTTTCTCTCTCTTTCTTTCACACATTCTTTCCTTTTTCTTTGTTTCTATAATACTTTCTTTAACACTTTCTTTCTTTAACATTTTCTTTCTTCATTTCTTTAAAACTTTCTTTTTTCTTTATTTCTTTAACACTTTTTACTTTCTTTCTTTCTTTTTTTCATTTATTCATTCTTTTTTCTTCATTTCTTTTTTATGCTTTCTTTTTTCATTAAATTTTCTTTCTTCCCTCTTCCTTTATTAATTCATGCTTTTTTGTTCTTTCTATTTTGTTCTTCTTTAGCATTTTTATTCTCTACATGGTTTCTTTCTCTTCTTTTACTTTGTTTTTACTTCCATGCTCTCTTTTCTTTGCTTTCTTTTTCCCAGTTTCATCACTTATAAAACAAATTTTAAAATCCTTTTGCAATTTTTATCTTATTTCTACTCCATTCCACCATTTTGTTTCTCTTCTACTTTATTTCATCAAATTCTATTTTCCTTTTCTTTCATCCTCCCCAAAAAGATCTCACTCTTTTATAAGTATCAATAATCTAAACAAAAATGTTTTCTTTCACTTTTGAATTTACTTTTGTTTATTATATTTGTTTTTTTTTCTCTAACTTTTATTCTACATATTTAATTTTATTTTCTTTAAATTTGATTTTGATTTTTTCTTTTTTCTAGCAACCTTTCTCTGCAATTTCTTTAAAGTCTTCATATTTTCTAATATTTTCCCCTCTTTCTGCAATACTTTCTCCTGAATTATTTCCTTTTACACATCTTCCAATTTCTCTTAAAACCATTTCTATAAAAATTCTTTTTGCCTTTTCTTTCAAGTAACTTTTCAATTTTCCAATTTTATATTCCCACTTTTCAGAAATCCTCAAAGATGAAATTACCGAAACCTCCTAAAAACAAACAAACAATAAAAAAAAACAAGAAATAAGAAGAAAAAAGAAGAAATTTATGGAAACCAAAATCCATGAAATTCTCTCCGTTTAAAAGCTTATTTTTTGTTATTCATAGAAAAATAAGCAAAAACAAAAGAAACTTGAAGTACCTTGTACAATGGAGAAGATATGTCCACTAAGCTTGGTTATGAGCAGTTTAAAAAAAAGCAAAGTTGTTGTCCTCTCCTGAGTATTTCAAAAGTCTCTGGGCAGATAACCAAGAATCTGTCCCGATAAGGGCAGATAACTTTCCTACTATCTCTACAAAATCTGATATTTGCTTTTACTCATTCTACTTCTCATAATATTTTACCAAATATATCTTAATTCTGGTCATTTAGGAAGAAGAAGATAAAAACATCCATCAAGTTTTCCATCAACAAACAATTAATTGCATTAAACATTGGCTAATGTTTTGGCCTTGGGACTACTTTTGAAAGTGCAGTGGTTAGAGCACAGAGCTGAAATTTCTCAAACAAATCATATTCATTATTTAAACTTGCACTTCATTTAATGTGATATAAAATTATCATTTTACATGGGCTTCTACTATCATCCTAATTCTTAGGTTCATAATGTTTGGATGGTGTGTTCATTGGCTTTCGTCAACTATTAGTCAAACTCAGGTATTTTCATTTGAAACTCATTAACTCCCCTGACATTTTCCCAAATTCAGCACTTTCAAATCTCACCAAGTTGAATGATCTTTGGGAGATTGTAATAAGCAGAGCAAACGGATGCAGAAACAACTCAATTTTTTAATTAATTTATTCTTAACTAGCAATTTATCCTGGCCTTGCTTGGTGATAATATAATATTTGGTAGAAGCTTTCAGTATGTTGGAGGGGTAGTGCCAGTTGCATTTTGTGGGTAGAGGAACCACAAAGCGCATTCTGTGGGGAGGAGGCATGATGCTGCTAAGCATGAAACTGATTTTTGGTCTTCTTAATCAAGATATGTTCATCAAGATTTGGAAGATTGCATTTATAGTCAGGGATCAGAGCAGTGAGCCAATCAGGAACCAGAAATATCATGTACATTATTTAATGTGCTATGATTCACTTGGATTTTTAGTAATTCTACTAATGCTTCACTTAAAGAAGTAACTTTGGTTTCATGCATTTAAAATATTAACATTAAAATACTCCCAATTATTAGTATTAATATTAAACCAACTACTACTACTATTACTATTACATCAACAACTCTTTTGACTTGAACTACTTTTAATCCAACTCTTTTATTTTGGACATTTACCCTCCTGTCTGAAATTGATATTTGCAATTTGAACTATTTTCCTTTTCTTTTATAAAGGGGTTTTGCTGTTTATAATATTTATACTCAATAATAACTTACCTGTTTCTGCTGGCGACTGCAATAATCTCCCTGGAAATATGGATATTCAACTTGTGCTTTTTGCCCATTGTAACAAGAGAGAATGTTTTCGTATATCTGGTCCCGAACAGCTTCCATGTTGTAAACACATACTGCTGAATGCTTAGTTGAGGAGTTTGTGAATACACCGACCATCAAAGTTGTGTTCCGATGTCTAAAATCTGACAAGTGGTGAAAATTTGAGAAACTGATGGAAATGGCTGATGCTGCTTTCAGTATGTTATAACTTCTGTGCCTATCGTGACAGATAAGAGGTGCATCTACAAAAGACTGAAGCTCTTTATCTGACTGGCACAATTGAATGATCTTCGACTCATTCTTGTTTTTTGAGAAATGGACAGCCAGAAAATAGCTGTAGTTAAGGTCACTGAATCCAGTGATATATTGTAGATCGACGTCCTTTTTAAACTTTTCATTGTACTGGATCTCACCGAATTTTCTCCATGAATGCTTGCTGGAGACATCCCAGGTTGTGATGTCTTTAAGAAGGCCACTCACTGTATAACTAGTGGCCAGGTAGAGAATGTCTTTCTGGTGGGCAATAAATGCAACTGTGGAATCATTGTGCCGGTTAGCTGCCATTGGTTGTTGAATTTCTTCATGAATTGAAATGTTGGCCACATTTCTGAGCTGGCAAGTTCCTTGGAAAACACTGCCACATGATATCAACTTCCCTTGCTTGTTGAGCAAGAGAACTTTATTTGAATTATTAGTGAGGGATAAGCTCATGCCACATGTTTCCTCGCTTACAGGGATCCCACACTTCGGATTATCCTTCTCCGGTCCCGTCACTTCTTGTTGGACAGAATTTAGATTTAGATCCAGTTGAAATATCCGATTCACGGCCCCAACATAAAGGTAACCGTGTTCCGAACTGATAGTCAAATGATTCAGTTGGGTTGTAAAGTTTCTTGTGAGGATGTCATTACAAGAAACCCAAGCCCAACAAAAAATGAAGATTATAGCCCATGAATGGGACATTGTACGTGGAGACAATATCTAACCAATACTTGATGGTAAATGAGGATGTCTTTGAGTCAGTTTGAAGCTCAATGGAAGGGTTAAGCCCATTTCTTTGGTAAACCAATCAGAAGGGCTTCACCTATGGTAATCCAATTAGTGGTTCCTTTGATAGGTTCTTCAGATACATCTTTACACTGTATCCTAGAAAATGAAAAAAGAATACATTTTAATAAAATTGTTTCTTTCTTAAATTCAAAGAAAAAAAGAATAAATAAAAAATACAAGATCAGGTGCTGCTATTAGTATATTGTTATGGTGGACTTACCTACCCTTAAATAATGAACTCTTACTCCTTATAAACATAAGTATTAGACACAGACTAGGAGAGTTCTACATGTAGTTAGTACTACTACTGCATGGATGTTTGTGCTTTATTCATTAATACAATTATTCTGCCAACTTCCTCTTGTTACATGCCTTGTATTAACCAATTTACCTCACCATGTATTCACCACACACATGCTTACACACATGCATATTTATATATAAATATAAATAGATGGATAGATATAAATACACACGCACACACATATATACATATATATACATAAATAAAAATTGCAAACTGCATATGGACTATTTTATTATTAATCATGATTTGTCAGAAGCATATTATTTTTGTGGTTGAAATAAATATAAAAGTAGATGCTTAAGCAAACTTAATTTCACTTCCCTTTTTATCCAAAAAGACAAATTAGATGTGCATATGGAAAAATTTCATATTTAGCTTTAGCAGAAATTAAATTTGTACTAAGAGTGCCTCAGAAAAATATGTCACCTGCATAATGCTATGTATTCACAGTCCAGAGCAAATACTGCAAACCAAACAAAAAGAAACAAAAAAATGATGTCTGGGGAGAAGTTTTTTTTGCGACTGATAAATTTTCAGAGAAATATTCAATGTAAATATGTGTGTCTCATGGAATAGAAAATGTAAAGAGTTTGGAGACATATTTGCATTTCTGCAGACAATATTCAGTTGAAAAATCTTTGCATACAAAGATATGTTGTTTTGGTTTGTGCTTTTTTATTTTAATAATAATAATAATAAAAAGGTAAAATAAAAAACAAACGAACAAACAAACAAACAAATAACACATTATATAACAGTATTTTATAGAGTAGGTAACCATACAGACACCAAAGACAGTTTTTCATGTGTATGCTTCCTTCTGAAGGAATCAAGTAAAGAAAAAATGATTTCTACCTTGTTGCAGCAGATGTCTTTGAAATCAAAGAGATTGCAATGCTGAGTATCAAACGGATGTATATATATGAATATATATATATATATATACGTGTGTGTGTGTTGTATTTGTGTGTGTGAGTGTGTTCATTGGTATCTTAGTATTTTTGTGTTTACTACATGTAAAAATACAGTCAAACATAACATGGTCTATCCGATTTAGTTTGGAACATATTCAACTATTCGATTTTTTTCTCTCTCTTTTTCTCTCTCTGAAAAATGTCTTCTTCTTATTTCTCTCTTCAATTCTTCTTTCTTAAACTTTGTTTATTTTTGTTTTCCTATTTGTGTTAAGAAACATTTTGCTTTATCAATCAACATTGATATTTTTTTTTGTCAACATTCATTTTTTTAGTGGCTAAATACCTGCCCTACAGATAGGGTTAGATTATTAACTTAAATAAAAAATCATTGATCAAAATCAAGAATATTTTTATGATTTGATATAAGGTTAAAAAAATCAAAACCAAAAGACTCTGATTTGAAATAGCAAACAACATTACTGAATTTGTATATTTATGATGTGGACTATAATCCCCATCTTTATATTTGTTATATTTGCATTAGATTTTATATCTACAAAAACAAATTAGTATTTATTACTATAAAAATGTATAAGATTTTATTTCTATGAAAATGTATTAGAATTAATTACAATAAAGAACACAGTAGAATTTATTATTATAAAATGCATTAGAATTTATTACTATAAAGAACACAGTAGAATTTATTACTATAAAAATGCATTAGAATTTATTACTTTAACAGTTCAGGGTTGAGGTTATTTAAAAATTCTGTTAAATTTTCAACATGTGAGTTACTCAAATTGAACTTATATTCCTTTTAAGATTTGATAGACACGTCAAATTTAATTTGTATCAATAGACCAATGCTATTGTAATGCAAAAAGAGGTAAAAATTTAATAGAAGGAAAACCTTTCTTTTGCTAATATCATTAAAAAAATCAAACTAACGTATGTATGTGTGCATGTGTCCATGTGAAAGAGAGGGAAAGAGAATGAGAGAGAAAAGACAAAGAGAAAGAAAAAAGAGAAAGAGACAAATAAAGAGAAAGAGTGATGAAAAGCGAAGGAGAAAGGGATAGAAATAAAGAGAGAAAGAGTGAGAAAGAGTCGGAGAAAGAGAACGAGTAGAGGAAAGAGAAAGAGAGGGGCAGAGAGGAGGAGAAGGAAAGGGGGAAGATAGAAGAGGAGGGCGAGAAGGAGAAAGAAAGAGGGGAAAAGAGATGGCGATAGAAAAAGGAAGAAAGAGAAAGAGGGAGAGAGAAAGATATAGAGAGGGAAAGAGAAACAGAGGGGGAAAAGAAAGAGAGGGATAGAGAGAAAGAGAGAGGGAGATAGAAAGAGAGATAGAAAGGAGGGGAGATAGACAATGAGAAAGAGATGGAGAGAGAAAGAGAGGGATAGAGAGATAGATAGATAAAGGGGGATAGAGAAAAACATATCTATTTGGTTAGGCACAAGGCTGTTTTCATGTGCCAATTATCCCCGGGCTTTTGTAATTAGTGTTGCCCTTCACTTAGATGAGTTAATCTCCCGAGTTAACAAGCCTCATCTGCCCGAGACAGCTTAAAGTGAATACAGTGTTTTTTGACTGAGATTTGAACTTGTGTAATACAATTCCAGAGATCAAGCTTTTTCCACTGCGCCAACTTTGCTGCCTAATAGAGAAAAACATATAATACTTATTAATGTGAGTAAATGAGAATTTTAAAATAACTAGATTTTCTATTATCCATATTCATAAAAAG
>JAYKTE010037845.1:0-15123 GCA_036873565.1 Xipholeptos notoides
CTTTTGTAATCAGTGTTACCCTTCACCTAGATGAGTTACTCTCCCGAGTTAACGAGCCCCATCTGCCCGAGACAGTTAAAAGTGAATGCAATGATTTTCACTGGGATTTGAACTCGCATCTATGCATATGTATATGACTGTATTTGTATGTGTATACAAACAAGGAGAAAGAGAAAGATTGATCTATTCAGATGCCAATTTTGTAGGCATATTGAGCCAATAATAAAACTAATAGTTTTGGTTTGTGTAATTTTATGGACCATATGTGAATACTTGGTACTTTAGGGCACTAAAATGTTTGAATTGGTTTGTTTTTTTGGTAGATTGTATAATTAAGGAATGGTTGGGTTATAGCAATATATAAAACTCATGTGTTGTGGTTGTTCATCTTTCTTGAAAATTGTATAAAGTCATCTAATTTAATGATAAATGAATCTGTTATTATATTTCAATACAGAAGGATCCCAAACAAACATGATTGTGAATAAAATAACTCATACACTTTTTATTAAATGCCCATACACTTAATAGAAAAAGTATATTCCATGCATATAGTATTTGTATAATTCATTTTCGTATCTATCTATCTATCTATCTCTCTCTCTCTATATATATATATATATATATATATGTGTGTGTGTGTATTTGTATTTATGAATTTTATTTTTAACCAACAAACCAATGTTTGTGTGTATGTATAAATAAATAAATAATCTGTGAATAAACTTATCTAATAAGATTGACCTTTATGGTAACAAAAGAAAAATGAGAAAATCTCAAAGAATTCTTTAATGAATTTTTAGATCCACTTAGTAGACTTTTTACTTATTCTCCCTCTCTCTTTCTCTGCCCTTTTCTCTCTCCAATGGTATATTGAGTTATCAATATACCCATTCTTTTATTCTTTTTAAATTTTTTTCTTTCTGTCTCTCCCACACTGTAATTCTTTCTTTTTTGTTTCTTCATTTACCTTCTCAGTATGTCTTTCTTTTTAATCATGTGATATATTTCTCTGTTCTACACCTGCATTCACTCACGCTAATACTTAAAAAAAATAAAAAAATTCTTATATTTCATCTTTTTCTATTCAATTTTTTACTTTCGCTTTTTTTCTACTTTTTCCAATTTTTAGTTCCATTCTTTAACTTTCTCCTTTCGCTCTCTTAATCTTTTTTACCTCACTTATTTTCTTATAGCATATCTCTTTAGCATTGTACAGCTTTCCACTTTTTTCTTCTTCCTTTTTTGGCATTATTATAACTTTCACTCTCCCCAATCATTTCTAATTGCTGCAGGGAAAGTAGCAGAGGACCACTTCTTGCTATCATCTTATGAGAAGAGAATTTGCCATTGTTGAAAACAAACAAAAAACACTCAATTATTACAGATAAAATGAATGAGGTAACAAGAACAGATTCCTTGATTTATGAAAGAAATCAACAAAGGCCTCTTAATTAAAGAAGATAATTTTTTTTAAATTGCCAAAGAAAAAAAAACAACTTTTCTTGACATTTAGAAATGAAGAGCTGCTAATTATTTTAGCATTATAAGTTTGTTAGTGTTTTCTTATTTGTTTTTTTTTGTTTCTTTTTTTTCTTCTCTTCTAGATCCTGACTTTTTTGTTCATTTCTTACAATTCAGACATTACAAACTAAACAGTTATTAAGTACAGAGATATGTTGATTGCAACATCAGCTTTACTTTCTAACTTTGTCTTCATTTATGAGAATTATCATGGCTGTTTTTTTCTAGTCAATTATGCACTCATCAATCTATCTCTTATATTACTAATGTTCATGAATTTTATGTACCAAGTTTTATTGATCTAACCTATTCATTTTCAGTTCTATCATTTGTTATAATTTCTTATGTGAATAAAGGCCCTTTGTAACCATTTGTTTTGAAAAACTTACACAGCATCAAAGGATTGTACACGTTGATGTATTATACAGGAGCCATTCCAAAAATAATTCCTAATATATTTTTATTCTGCCCAAATGGATTAGATGGAAATACAAATTGCATTGTTATGATGACTGAACTTATGTATTCATGACCTGAAAGTTTTGTCTCTCTGTTACTGATATTGACAGTGTGAGACTCTAAGAAAGCAACCTCTGTTTTGGAAGTGCATCAGAAGCAGAAATGTGTCATTGAATTCCTACATGCAGAAAAAAATGAACTGATCAACATGCACTGGGGCCTGTTAAATGTTTGATGTTAGCACAGTTAACGGATGAGTTTGTTGATTTCAGAATGACAACAGTGATGTGAGTAACAAAGCATGCTCCGGATGTAAAAACATATTGCTTCATTCTGGAAAAAGTGGATTGAGAATGGCGGTGACTATGTAGAAAAATAAATTATGAAGCACAAAAGGTTACTCATTTTAATGGTACCACTCTCATCTTTGTAGCTATATATAACTTGAAAAAATAGGTGGCATTACTTTTGGAACAACCCTTGTAAAACAAGCTTCTTTCTATATAAAATATAGTGTTCACTATCAAGTAAACTAAAATTTAAAGAAATATCAATTCCAAATCAGACAAAAAGTGCTAAACTCCTAGTTATTTCATGAGAAATCTAAACTCCTGTAAAAAAACAGACGGTATATTTGGAATCCTTTTATTCTCTCCAGCTGGAGGTTAAATTGTATAATTAGAATTATTTAAAGGATTTATTGATAAATAATAAATGACTATTCTCCTCTTTAGATGACTAATAAATATTTATATGCTATTAAATACCCAAAAAAACTCATTTAGAAACTAGTATCTATTGATACCAACAAGTTATGACAAAATGAATCAGACATGATATAAACTAAAGATTGAAAATATTATATAAATCTAACAAAAACCTTGTGGAACATGTCTTCTTCTGATTGTTTCATGAGATCCAACATAACCTTGACTGGCTTTGACAGTTAAGTAAAAGAAATAACAAATAAAATTTTATGTTATTGCTGCAGCAGAATTACCTATTAATGGATTTGACCACTCTCTCTCTCTCTCTCTCTATATATATATATATACCAGAAGACGCATTAAATGATGTCAGTCTAGATTCTGTGTATACCCACACCCTTGTGTGGTTAGGCCACCTAGCTGTCCATCCCATATTTTTTTTTACCTTCCCTTGATCTTTATAAATATATACAGTGGGTGCAATAAGTATCCGATATAAAGCAAAAAGTTGATTTATTTTTATTACATGAAAACAAAAACATTAACAAAGTGCTATTTTAATGTACTTTTGTATGATAAGATATCAATAAGTATCCGATATAAAGCAAAAATTTGTTTTCGTATAATAAAAATAAATTAACTTTTTTTGTGTACCGAATACTCATTGCACCCACTGTAACTATATTATAACTGTGGTGTTCTGTTATCTGGGTGGCCCTCTCCAGTACCATAACAGTGACAGACAAGGATGAGGGTCAGGTTTCAAAAATTATTTTCTTCTAAGGTTTTATTTATCTTACCATTTTAAAAAGTTCTGTAAAAAAGAAAGAGAGAGTAAATATTTGTGGAAATTACTGTAAACTCACAATCTGAGCTGTGTCCATGCCAATCTGGAGCATGTCATTACTCTCTTTATCTGTCTTACCGTTGGGAAAGGTATGAACCCCCACATTCCCTCCTGCTATGGGTCAAATAGTGTAATTTGTGTCATTAAGAAAAACAACTGTATGTACAAAAAATAACGTTTACCAAAAATGAACGTTCACAGCATTAAATAACCTAAAATGGTTGATATGCCGTAAAACACAAATATACTCAAACTCAAACTCTTTATCTGTCTTTTGTTAGAACTCTATATGACTTCCAGTCTCAAGTCCAATTGAACTAAAACAATTTAAATGACTTCCTGTAAAGACAACCGGAATAACTCTTAACAAGTATTCTACTTCAAGAATTACTACAATTCATTTAACAATTATTTCTCCAAACAAATTTTGCCCCATTTTGATTTTATAATCTACTTATCAGTACTAGTTGACTTAGTAGCAATGACATCACAAGATTATTACTGATTTTGTATCAAAAACTTGATCTAAACTCACTACAAAAAAACTAAGTGTGATCAAAAATAACGTTTATCAAAAATGATTGTTCTAGGCATTAAATGACCTAAAATGGTTGATGTGCCGTAAAAAACACAAACAAACTCCACTAAACTCACTACATAGACATAGACAAGGAATTCAGAATTTTCAAAATTCTTAAATCCAGAGAACTTGAGCAGTGAAAGTTTTAATCAGTTTCCTAATATCTCTAAGAAAAATCTAGAAAGGAAACTTTTCTTTTCTAAAAAGAAAATAAGCAAAAAATATATTTTTATTTGATAAATATTTTGCTTCATCTTTTCTGTCATTATTGGGGTTTGTTTTTTTCGAGGTGGAAATTTTTTTCCATTGACATTTGATTTTCCATTTTTAATGTTTCTTTCTTCCTTCCGTACTGTCAAAAAGCTTCAAACTATCTTGTATCCTATTTGAATTTTTAGATTAACAATTTCCTACTTATCTGATTATAACATAAATTACCTTTATTATCATTTGAGTTCTCACACCAGTCATACACAGCATTTGCATGCTGTTCAAGACCAGTGGTTTTCACAGGAGTCATGGTGACAACAAGTCTCCTTGTGATAATTCAGCAGAATTCTATTATAGTCAAAGACTGCATGGTGCCATTTCATCTCAGGTTTTCACCCTACTCTATCCAGCTCTCACAACCAGGATTAGCAAAATCTAGATTCTTCCAACTTCTGGTGGGGCCTTCTGAAGACAGAATGACAGTAAATCTCCTCTGGCACTCTAATATCCCTTGTAGTCGATGAATGCAAGCTTCTCTCCTCAGTTATTTGTTTTTTGGGGGCTTTTGTCATATGGTCTCTCTCTCCCCGGTCTCTCTCTCTCTTGTCCTTTCTCTCCTCAGTTCTCTTTCCATTTGGTTGAGTTCAATTTTCATTGTCCATTACTTTCCTGATTATTATTATTATTGAATACATTATTTAGAATAAAAACTCCAGCCCATTTGAACAATGTCCTTAATGATTCCACCCTTGATTTGGTGGAGTCTTTGATGTTCTTTAAATTCAGCTTGCATTTTAAACACTATATCTTGTACCATTTTTTCATAAACTTGTTAAATCACCATATAAATAGTTTTAGAAAATTATTTTGTAATTATTATAAAGTCTTTTATTCTATTATCATTATCTCTCTTATCGTTACCATTGGGAATTTTCAATGCCATATTCATACTTTCTCTGACTGATATATGACTTTCTTTGTGTTAAAAATAATTCCTTCATCTTTTTCTTCATTCCTGAAAATATGCAATGAATACATCACATATATATATTTTTTGTAAAATTAGAATTGAAGATGAGTCTACTCATGCAAATGTCTTATGGCTATCTTGTGTAAACATCACTAAAGGAGAATTCAACAATTCCATAAAAGTAAATGTAAGAATTAAAAAGAAATGAAATAAAAACAATTTCTTTTCATGGACTTTAGACTAAAAATTGAACAGTAATGAATGCATATGAGAAGATGAAAGAAGTCTCTAATTCCAAAGATACTATTTCTTTGATATGATAGAACTTTCTCTTTCAGCCAACCATTTGAACATATGCATTATATTCACACTGGACAGCCTTTAAGAAACAATACTTCCTTCATCATTAATTCCTGTTTTAAAATAAACTAGATGAAAAGTATTATACAATTTGTAAATCAAAACTGTTTTATGAAATAACTATTTTATTTGTTCGTTTGCTTCTTTTTCTTCTATTATTACTATCATGGTTCTATTATTTAATTTATTTCCAGTAATATAGTTTTACAATATTTCTAAATATATCATTAAGTGATTTTTTCTCTGTATTGAGTAGATTTCTGAACATAGTCATACATACGTATGTGTCAGAAGTTTTCTCTTAACAGCTCCATAAAAACATAAAAAAAAAATATTCAAAGAAATCTATAAGCATATATTTGAAGTGTTTGATGGGAAGTTGGAAGGTAAATAATGAATGTTGAGCAATTAAAGAAGAATATGCAAAGCAAACTTTACATTAGTATGAAGATTTAGTGGTGAAAAAAGTATGCCTCAAATTTCTGTTTTTAGATGACACAAGGTTACTGGAACTTACTGGAACTTTTTTGTTTGTTTCAGTAATATTAGCAGTAGACAGTTTGAGGTATCCAATTTGTTCATTGAAATATCATAAAATAGTGTCATAACAATGGTGAAAAATAAAGTACTCACAAATTCATTAACAACCTGGATTAATAAACAGTGGAAAGCTGGGAAAAGTTTCAATAAAATTTCAGACAACCTTCAAATTCCAGTTTCCACCATAACTTCCTTTATTGAAAGATGTTTAAAACAAAAAGAGGAATTATCAAAAACAAAATAAGATATGGCACACTACACAAGATTCTCCTTGGATCATTAAAAAAATGAAATGAAGAATCAAAATTAAATAATGACAACAAGAAAGAAATTACAAGAAGATTTATTAGCTTCAAGGACAAGTGTTAAACTACAAACCATTAATAGTGAACTTCATAGGTATAAACTAAACTCTCATTCTCCCAGAACAACTCCATTATGAACAACAATTTATAGGGATACCTGTTTAAAATTTGTTTCTGAACATGAACATAAACATAAACTTGGTACTTTCTGGAAAAATCTTTTACTAACAAGTTGAAAATTGAATTGTTTCGATGAAATTCACATAGACATGTTTTGAGGAAAGATGGTGCCGCCTATGTGGTGAAGAAAGCAATTATTACAGTGAAGTTTAGAAGTATCAACATCGTGATGTGCGGATGTTTCTCTGCAAATGGCATTGGCAATTTACATAAAATGAATGCAGAGATGTACCAAATATTTTGAACAATAATTTAAGTGACTGTGTAGAAGAGATTTGACTCCATGAAGTGTAGATTTTACAAGATAACAAACCTAACCACACAGCAAAGCAAATTCTATCAAAAATTGTATTGATGATCACAATATAGATTTAATAAAATTCTACAAAATATCAACTCAGAACAAGCCATTATTTATGTTCTGTATAAATACTTCTTTTATCCCTAAATGATTATTGATTGTATATAATGTTATTATTTACTGTAATTTATTGGTTTCTTTTGCATATTCTTAGTTTATGTATGGATATGCAAATATAGTATCAGTATATTCTATCTATATATATATAAAAAAAATTTGATAAATAAAGGATTTTGACAAGTATGAATATTTATTCTCCCCCGCCCTGCTTATAATGTACATAGAAAGTAAAAACTATGATAATAAAGATATAAGAAGCTATAGATCTACTTATACTCTTGCCATTATATTTCTTGCCCCCTAAAAGAAAGCAGGATCTCAAATTGGAAGATGTGGGTGATGGGTAAGGAGTACAACTTGAAATTCATAGGACTATAAACTTTTTATTGAAACAGATAAAATAGAAACAAAACAGAAGAGCTTCGTTTAAATTTTACCTTTTGGAACCATTGTCTATATGTTTTTTTTTAATTATTATTTTATCAACAAAAATAGCATTATATTTTATTTGTTTTTTACTTTTAGTTTTTTAGTCTTCAATTCTGCAACAAAATAAATTACAAATTAGTTTTCTTTTGAAAATCAGGAATTATAGTTGTGCTAAAAAAGATATCCTAATATTAAAAACTATAAAAGTTGTTGGAATAACCCTAGAGCTTGTCAGAATTTAGTATGAATGAGCTGACTGGGGAGGAATGTTCAGTTTAGATTGTGGATTTTTCTTTAGTATAATTTCTGTGGAGTTTACAGCTATTTTTCTACCTGACAAAAAGCAAATTTTAAAATGAATTGAACTAAGATAAAAAGTCTTTATAAAAAGAAAAACAAATCCAAGCTGAGAATATCAGCTTATAGTGTGCAATTATCCAAGGCAAAATGTGTGGCAATAGTACATGCAGAGAATAATTTAGTACTTCAAATCCAATAAGTGGTCTACTAACAGTGTGTAAAAACCTGTTGTTCTTTTCAATTTTTAGAAACAATAATTGGAAGTTCAAACAGAATTTAACAGTTTATACAATAATAGAAAACCCAAATTTTGGCATCTGCTAATTGCTGCTATTCTTGGTTATTAATATAATCATCCAAATGTAAATCAACATGACCATATCTGTTAGTGAATGTATCACAACAATTTCAATAAATCAAGGACTAATATGAAAAAAACTATCTTTTGTAACTTATGTATAAGTTAAATTATATAAGAATACTTAAATTAACAATTAAAAAAAATTATCTTGCAATTTTGAGTCTACAAATACATCAAAATATTAATTTCATCCATATGCTAATACTTTGGCATAAGCATTTCTAAGATGAAATAATCTGAAATTTAATTAAGAAAATGATTAAAATTTCCCCAAAAAAACAATTAGTAAAATGTCATTCATCTTTGTTAAATTCAGTTTCTAATCTGTCATTAGATTTGTCTTTTGTTTGCATGAGAAGGTTTAGAATTCACAAATGTATATTCTAATTTTTAAAATTAGAAATTAATGAAGGAAAGAAAAACTTGAATAATTTTCACTTGTTTTGAATTAAGATAAATAGATATGAGTTAACCTACGAGGGTCATTCCAAAAGTATCGCCACTTATTTTTTAAAAGTTGAAGAGCGAATAAGATAGAACTGGTTTCATTGAAACAAGAGACCTTTTGTGCTCCAGAATTTATTTTTACATTGTCACCACCATTCTCAATGCACTTTTGCTACGAATGAACAAGACCGTTCATTTTTGCATCAAGAGTATGCTTTGTCACTCACATCTCTGTCGTCACTCTGAAATCAACAAATATATCTCTTAACTGTGCTGACATCAACTCCATCAGCATTGTAAATACTTAACAGGCGTCAGTGGATGTTGACTCATTCAATTTTTTTCTACATGGAGGAATTCAATGACACATCTCTGCTTCTGAGCCAGATCCATGACAGAGGTTAGAGTGTCACATAAACAATAACTGCAGCAGAGAGATGGACATTTTTGGTCATGAATGCATAAGTTCAATCATCATAACTATGTAATTTGCAATCCCCTCTGATCTATTTGGGTGGAATAAGAAAAATAGGAGAAATTACTTTTGGAACAACTTTATATATTTTTTAATACACAATTTCATAAATACATAGAATTTTATTTCTTCACTAAGCAATGCCAAATTTAGCAACTAAAAAATTATTGATTACATTAAACTCTAAATATTTAATTCATGTTCAGAGAAAGAGAATTTATTTGGAATTATTAATTTTGCATTCCAGTTTTACTCTTATGAATTTATAAAAGAAAACCAATAAAAGATAATTTTTTTTCAAAATCTTTGCCTCAATAGATAAGATTTTCTAATCTAATGAATTTGTTCAAATGTATTCTACTTGAGTTTACTTTTATAGAATAAACATTTAATTACATCTTTCTGCTTAAGGTGAGACCATCAAATCATCATTTGAGTTGAGGAAACAGCATTGACAAATCAAATAATTCAATAACTCAAAACCGTAGAAACCATTTTCAAACAAAATTTAGTTAATGAAAAATATGGATTTTGGGTAGCAATTTTAATTCTGCCATCTTCTTGCAAAATGTTGAAATGAATTACTTGATTATGATGAGATGAAATCAAATGCTTTCCAGGCCTGGCTTTTGTTTTATATGCAGCATGTGATTATTTGATATTGGATTCGCAAACAAATATTTTACAAAAACATCCAATATCTTTCATGCTATTAAAAGAATGGAAAATATTGTATACCTAATCCTTAAGCTGACATCATTCATTAGTAGAATTCTACCATGAATTTATATCAGATTAAAATATAATTATCCAAGAGTTTTTATAGAAATAGATTTTATAGAAATATTAGAAATAAAGAAAAACAAGATTTGTACTTGTTTTCTGATTTTAAACTTATCATCACATTTCCTTCTTTAAAGAATTAAACATTTTTTTTTTAGTTTTATTTGCCTTTTAAAACATTTTTCTTTATAACTGAATACAATCTCTAAAATAAGAATTCTGCTTTTATAGAATAAATCAGCCTTGATAATTTATTCTATTCAGAGCATTCGGGCTATTTGCAACATCTCCATGGTTACAACATACATTTACAAATATAATAAAATACTAAGAATAGGAATAATTTAAAAAATTATAAATAGAATTTACATAGTCATTTTTAAATATTTTCCTCTGAAAAGTAAAAAATCTACATTGAATGTTGACCATTAATTTTTATGCCCATAAAATTCAGAAGGAATCATTCTTTTCTGTATTTAGATTTTTATCTCTTTCTTTCACTCCCTATCTCTCTCTCTCTCTCTCTCTCTCTGTATCTATAAATCTATCTATCCACCAAACAATTTATCTATCTATAATTTAGCAGGTATTATATATAAAAAATACCAGAAATTTTTTTTTCAAACATATCACATTGTTAAAGATGATTTCATTTTTTTAACTCAAAAATGAGTAATCATTTTCTAAAATTCTTTTCATTTATTCTTAATTTTTTTTATTAGATCAATTACTGTTTTTTAGTTTTTCTCCATCCCTTTCACTCTCTCTCTCTCTCTCTCTCTCTCTCTTTCATTTTCTTCTCCATCCCTTTCTCTCTCTCTTTCATTTTCTTCTCCATTTCTTTTTCTATTGAGCAAAATAGAAAGGGAAACTTGCAATCTTAATTCTTCCAAAGCAGGTGAGACTTAATCTCAAAAATGTTCATTATTGCACCCCTTCTGGTCTTTTGTTCCTTGTTAACAGTGAAAATCATTGCTAAACAGAGAATCAAACACAATTTCGGAGTTGACATTTTACTTATTTTCTCTCTTCTTTTTACTCCTTGTCTAGACATTAGTCTTCAATGAGTTCACACTGTTAGCATCTTGTGACATATTTGACCCGGAGATACAAAAATATTGATCTTTGCGAGTCACTGAGGTGCCAGTTTCTGCATGATTGGAAATGCGAATGTGCTTTTGACAAGTAGTTCTGGGTGCCATAAAGGGGAAACTGGCTATTTCTTGCCATGATTGATTGTCAGTGAACTTAAGTAAACTATTCTGTGACTGTCAGGATATTTTGTAGGTTTTATTTTCTTCTTTATACAGTAATGACCAGTATGGCACCATCTTGTGCCTTGAATTCACTTTACTTAGGCTTTAGAGTATTGCCTCAAGGAAGTTCACTTCTAAGGTTTGAAAATAATTGCGTTCAAAGAACAGACTCTATAAGATTTTACTTGAAAAAAGGAGAAAAAAAAAGGCTAAGATTTAAGATACGAAGGAAAAGAAAAAGAAGAGAAATATGTTATTGACTGTTTGACTTTTCTCTCTTTTTCTGCCCAAGGATCATTTTGCCAGAAGGAAAAGAAAGTTTTTATAATTTTGTTTGCTATGATAACAAAAGTGACAACAGAAAGTGCTGTCGTTTTTTTATTGTTTCTTTTTTTTCATTCAAGTGTTCTAAAAGTTTATTTATTTTATGCTTCATGCTTGTTCAAAAGAATTGAAACAAATTATTTTTATAAAAGTAATCAATGATCTTTTTAATACAGTGATTAGTTGTTTAGTTGATATAATTGGTCTTTATGAAAGAAGTATAGGGCCATTAGTGTTTGAGGCAACAATGATTTTTTTAATACCAATTCCATATGGAAATATATAGTCACAGTTGTAATTATAATGGATAACTTTTGGGGTTTATTTCCCTTTTATTAGTGGACATCACAGTAATGCCTGGCAAATAGTTGTAGAAGTGGTAATAATAATAATACTATTATTAACCCAAACAGTAAATTCACGCAGATGAATTCCTTCTGTCCACAAAAACAACCAGAAAATCTCTTGAGTTTTTAGCTTAGTGAAGGGGATTATATAATAAAGTTTATGACAATTCTTTCTTCTAAATGGTTCATTCTCTTCATAACTGGACATAAATGGAATGTCCATAGTTCAGACTTCTTACACCAAAAATATTGCAACAGTTTTATTCATAATACCGAAAATCACTTGGCTGAGTGTTAACTCACAACCCTAGCTTTATTTCACCCATGTTCATTTTCAAGAATGGTAACTTTTCCTTTTTCTATATTTTGGTCATGAATAAATAAATAAATAAACACTATTATTTATATCATTGAAATAATGGGAAAAATATCAAAATCTAACAGAATTTTCAAAAATCTATCCAGAAATTATTTTTCTTTGACATAATATAAGAAGGAAAGAATTTATATAAAGACTTGTATGGAAGAATGTTGAAGTGCATTTCTTTTATGGTGGAATTATGATCATGAACTCTTCCAAATGTACAAATACAAGTCTGGGTAGAGACTAGAGGAAAGAGGAGAAAGTGTTAATTGTGGACTAACCTACTCTTATAATGTTGAACTCTTCCATCTTTATAAATACAAGGTTAGGTGGAAGGAAGACTAGACTAGAAAAAGTTTTATGGTGGATTTACCTATTCTTATGATCATGAACTCTTCCCAGTCTATAAATACAAATCCTGGTAGAGCCGAGAACTGAGAGACAGTCTTTTCTTGAAGTTTCTATTTGTAAATTACCGACTGTAATACTAGAACTGCAACATGTTTTCTTGCTAAAACTATAGTCTACCCAAACTTTGAGATAGATGTCTAGTATTGATAATTATATGCCACAAGTTATCCACATGAATAGCAGTTAATAAAAATGAGAATAAGAGTCCAAATAATTTGAATAAAGATAATAATCAAAACTCCTCTTACAAATTTAGATGAATAATATCTGTACCAAAAGATCATACTTATATTTTTGCAAATAATTGAAATTGTTCTTTTAATTTTTACAAATAGGATAAGGTTATTCTTTTCAGCTATATTTTGACAATGTACATGTAAATAAATGGGAACTGTTATATAAATCTTTTGTAAAACAGTAGAAGATTGCTGTTAAAATGTTTGGTTCTCTTTTTTTGTAAGTGGCAAAATCCCTTACACAAATAAAATTATCTACTTCATAACTAACAGTAAAAAATAATACACTCCAAAAAGTAAAGTTTTCCTTTTATTTTATTTTTCTTCTTTTTTTTCATTTATTTCTTCTTTTTTTTTATTTTTTGCTTTTCAACTCCTGAAAACATACATCAACAGTTCACCTTGGTTGTTCTTTTAAAACAATGTCTATAAAAAGTAAAATTGCAAAAAAAAACAAGAAAAAGTAAATTAGCAGCAAAACATTTGAAACAATAAAAGAAAAAAGATATTAATAAAAATACTAAAGATTGAAAAAGATGTGATTGTAGAGAGAAAAAAAGAAATTTACAAAAGTGGAAAGTATATAAACAAAAAAGTAGATGATTTACAATAAATTAAAGGAAGAATTTTTTTTTAAGTCAAATCTAAAAATGAAAATGTGAACAGAGATAAGAAGGAATTGTTATGAAAATTGGAGCTGAAAAAAAAAAAAGAAATGGTTTTTAAAAAAATAGAATAGAAAAAAAAGAAAAGAGAGAAAAAAAATGATAAGTGAATTACTGAAAATGTTCAAATCTTTTACGTGTAAATGATGGAAGAAAATCTTCTCTAGTTTATAGAGAATTAGATGAAAACAAAAACAAAAATGATAAATGATGAAATGAACCCATGTAAAAAAATATCCGCCTAAATTAATACTTACCCTAAAGCATTCATGATCTATCACCTCACCCTGACCATCACTCAAACACTTCATCAGTTTTGTAACTATCCTCACCTTTAACCTTGATCTCATAGGTATATATTTTTCAGTAATGAGACATGGGGAGTTTCTTTTATTGAATTCTATATATTGTTCTTTTTAGATTTAGGAATTTTGGCAAATATTTTTTATGTTATTATTTATATTTTTTTCAGAATACATTTTTTTTAATAAATATTGATGTTTTAAGAATTTTCTTCACACCTCTTTTTTTCCAATTCTTAATTTGTTGATAAAAAAGTTTTATAAATGTTTCAATGATCTAAAGCTAAGGAAATTATAGAAACGCATTTCAATAGCTCTCTTGTATTTTCCTTCGTTATTCCAAGATTTTACCAATATTTTTCTTCAGTCTTTATCTCACAATTTCTTATTCTCTTTCTATTATTATGTTTTGATGTCTCTGATTCCTTGCTTATTGGTTCCAACATCTATGCCTAGTAGTTTTTTCCATTCTTTATTTACTTTTGATTTTATAGATAACTTGTTCTCTTCCTTCACATTTTTTTTTGCTCTCCCTTAACATTTTCTTTTTCCATCTTTCACATTTTCTTCACATTTTCTTTTTCTCTTCTTTCACATTTTCTTCTTCTCTCCATTTTTTTCTCTTTTTACACAATTTCTTCATTTTTTCCTTCACATTTTCTTTTCTTCTTTCACATTTTTTCTTCTTTTCCTTCAGATTTTCTTCTTCTATTCCTTCACATTTTCTATTCCCCTGTCTTCACAATTTCTTTTGTAAGTTTCTCATATTTTAATCTATTTATAATACAATAAAATTCTTCTAAATTTCTTTTTTTTTAAAGTTTAACATTTATTAAAAACATCCTTTTTATTAATTCCTAATTTCTAATAACCAGTTTTATAGCAGATATTTTTCTTTTATTCTACTTTTTATTTTTTATTTTTCTTGTCATTTTTGTCTTGATCGATGTTGATTTTTATTTTCTATGAGTTTATCACAAAAGTTCATTATATTTTATAAACTGGAATAGAATTGAAAATGTAATTAAAACATATTCATCTCAACAAAACATGGTTATCAAGACATTTCAAGAGAATATCTTCACACTTTCTAGTTAAGAATTAATTCATTTTCACTGCATCCCAGCAGCTTTACAGGCCAAGCATTTATGCAAAATCAATGGTAGAGTTTGTCCGTCAAAAGCAGATTTTATCAAACAGAGAGATTTTATGCCAGTTAACAACCACAAAAAAGATGGAAACAATCTCTACATTGCAAATATAAAACTAAATTTTAATGTTTACAATTTTATTTTTCATAAGTTATTATATAATTAAAAA